>AYEL01062928.1:0-25109 GCA_000484575.1 Olivierus martensii
ATTCTCTCTTTGATACTTTTTCCAATTATAAAGAAGAATTACAAAATGATGTTGCTTTGAAAGCTATGAACATGGACAAGACATTTTGGAAATTTATTGATTCATATAAATATCCAATATTAAAAAATTGTGCACTAAAGCTAAAATCTTTTTTGGATTGACTTATCTAAGTGAAGCCATGTTTTCTTCAATGCAATTTATTAAAAATAAGTTTAGATCATGTCTTATGGATGAAAATTTGAATGATTGCTTAAGAATAGCAGTATCAAATTACAGTCATGATTTTGAAAAATTGTGTGAAAAGATGATGATAACTTTTTTATGTTTATATATGTGAAATTGTTATTTTTGTTGCTTATTATTTACTATTTATGTATCATGAATTATAATGATTTTATTATATTATTGTAACACTAATATATTTCTCTATTCTATCTGCTACCCACCTAAGAAAAAGGTCATGTGCCCACTGCGCTATAAAAATTTTTCGTTGCGCACTTGCTTTCAAAAAGGTTGGCCACCACTGCACTAGAGAGGCAATTTCATTATTATAAGTTGATGTTGCAGTACATTTAAGAAGACAATTTAGACAGAACTTTTTGTCTCTTAAAAATTGTCTCTGTAGAGTGATAGCTTTATCTATCTATCAGATTAGACAATCAACATATAAATGTTCTAAAAGAAAAAATAATACATAGTTTCATTTGAAATAGAATATTTAAAGACCATTAAAATACTTGTAGTGTTTTGGGTGATCTAATCATTAAAAAATTTTATTATTAATTAAAATAATTGACATTGTGGCTTTGTAAGAAATTGCAATCAAATTTACACATATTGGATGAGACACAATTTTTTTTTTTAGTTGAAATACGTTAGCATTGAAGTTTTTCTCAAATAGATTATTCAACAAAATATTAGGGATAATATTGAATTGTCTATCAATCAGAATTATAATAACATGTTTTTATTTAAGCATCATTAGGATTTGTTTTTCATCATTTCATATTGTATATTCCTGTTTTCTAAACACCTTTTTGAATAATAATTGAAAATTCAAAATTCTATGCATTAAGTACAGTCAATTACTTAATATGTAGGGAAATAAATAAGTAAGTAAAAAATAATAATTAGATAACTATTTTTAATGCTTTATTAAACCAAAATACAGAAAATATTTGCTCTATAAATAGTGAAGAAAAAATAATACATACATGAAAAATTTTACAATTTCAAATTTTAATTCTATTATTCAACAAAATATTAGGGATAATATTGAATTGTCTATCAATCAGAATTATAATAACATGTTTTTATTTAAGCATCATTAGGATTTGTTTTTCATCATTTCATATTGTATATTCCTGTTTTCTAAACACCTTTTTGAATAATAATTGAAAATTCAAAATTCTATGCATTAAGTACAGTCGAATTCTGCTTAATATGTAGGGAAATAAATAAGTAAGTAAAAAATAATAATTAGATAACTATTTTTAATGCTTTATTAAACCAAAATACAGAAAATATTTGCTCTATAAATAGTGAAGAAAAAATAATACATACATGAAAAATTTTACAATTTCAAATTTTAATTCTGCAAAAATGCATCAAGTATAGTCTGTCTTTTGATTTTCGTACACCAGTTATATCAGTAAGTCTATGATGGCTTGTATTAAATGGCTGGTGTTTTTATCCAGCAAAGCAATTTTACTTGAAAGGGTAAAATCATTTGCAATTCACTTAAAGAGAATAAAAAATAACACAAAATAAAAGTCAAATCGCAATAAGATACCACTGTTCATTTGGGGACAATTTTGGTGGCTAATCAGGGTTGGCAGTTTATCAAAAACGTGTGAAATAGAAATGAAACTGAACTCCGAATTTATTAAATTTAATAAAATACAATACATTTTATATTTAACATTTCTAAAAAAAAAACTGTATACTTTACAGTAAAGAATGGCTGTCACATTTTAAATAATAGACCTGAGCCTTTCGCAAGTGTTGTGGCATGGTGAAACATTAACAAGGCTTCTCATCACTTTGACTAGTCACATAGAAATGATCTGGTTCTTACAATTTAAAATTTTTGACAACCTAGGTGTAAACCAGGCTTAGAGACACATGATTAACCAATAAGTCCATCTTTCCTATCTGCTGGTTACAAATGAATTCAGAGAGCTTTTAATATATACAGTACAGATAGTCTTTGGGATGTGGGTCACCTTACATGACATTATCCTTGTTAATCTGCCACCTACCCCTTAGCAGATTAACAAGGATAAATACAATACCAAAAGGAATATTTGTTCAGATATTTTTATTAGTGGATGGGTAGATGGTATCTTATTGGGGTTTGCATTAGGGAAGATCCATTTTGCCAAATTTCTTGACGGTCAGTGGAGGCTTAATGGGGGTTTGACTGTAATGATAAAACTGAAAACATAATAATTTATTTAATTTGTAAGGAGGAATAAACAAGAGATTGACCAAAAATTGCTCTGTAATCTACAGGTTGAACAGGTTGACCACTGTCATACGATAATTCATTTAGTTATTTTAATGTACATACATATTGGTTTCACCATATACAGGTAGTCCTCGAGTTACATGAGGTTTTACAGAAATAATAGAATGATCCATCTAATTATTTATAGAAATAATAGAATGATCCAACTATTATTTACAGAAATAATTACAGAATGATCCACCTAAATAGGTGGATCATTTAACTATTTTAATGTACAAAAATAGCTAAATGAATTATTATGAATTATATTCATTTAATTATTATTAAATGAATTATAGCTAAATGAATGCTTTACAGAATGATCCATCATCTATTTAGGTGGATTATTCTGAAAAACCTACTTAGGTGGTAAAAATGTGCATATGTTAAAACATATATTATACAGTATATGTCACAATGATGTAACACTAAAAATAATTATATTAAAGAATAGGCACATAAGTCATGTAGTAAAGCATTTGCTTACTATCATGGATTCAGATTTAATTTTGAATCTATACTTCCAATTTTTCTGGAGAGTTCTGTATTCAGGTTCAATTCATTACCTAAAATTAATCCATTTCATAATAAAATCAATACTGCTTATTATCTCCAAAATAAAGTCCTATAACATACAAGCAGTACTTATACTAGTATAGTTCACTGCTAGTTATGCTTGTATGTTATAAGATTTTATTCTAAAATTAATCCTATATAAGTATGGATCTATGTATGTCAGAACTATACAAGTTGGAGATTGCCTGTATATATTATGCCTATTTTAATGCTAAATTTTGATACGAAAGTTAAAGTATTTATCATGGTTTTATGGAATAATCATATAAAGATATAAACTTTAATTAATAATCAGATAAAATATATTGTATTTTTAATTATTTGTATCAAACTACTACTACTTCTTGCACATGAGCTTATAATCATATATAAGCTTATAATATACATAAACCATTTATATTATTTTTGCCAAATCAAATAACATTCTATTATAAAATTCTTAAATATGAAATTTTGTTCTCCTACAACCTATTTTCTTTATCTATCCATCGATATATATAGATGGATTATCATGAAACAATTTGATACTATATATAAAAATTAATAAATTATTTTAAAAATAAAAATTTTTTTAAAAATTTTTAATTATAGTATCAAATTGTTTCATGATAATTACTATAATTTTTCATATGAACATATTTATAAAGAAGAAAAAAGTTTGAAATTTGAAAAGTGATTACAAAAATAATTATCTTTATAGATAAATTTTTTAATGAAATTATTTAAACAAGATATTATTTGCTAATAATATAGAAATATTTTTAGGCAGCAGATGAACATTTTGAAAATTTGCATAAACAATATGCAGAAAGCATACAAAATATGAGAAATTTAGCTGATGAAGCAACTGATACATGCAGTTTTATAAAGGCTTCTGGTTTGTATATTTTAGTGAGATTTTTGATATTTGAATTTTTTTCAATGGAAAACTTTATCTATTAATTATAAATCCATCTATAAATTAATTTCTTTATAGAGGATTGTATAAGACATCATACAGATGCTTGTGAAGGAAGTATTGCAAGATTACAACCACAGTATATGGTAGATAATACTTCCAGTATAGCTAGACTAGCTAATCGTGTTTTGATGGTTGCTAAACAAGAAACTGATAATTCAGAAGATCCATTATTTGTGGGGAGAGTGAATCAAACTGCAGATCAGTTGCAATCAAGTTAGTAAATAAAAACAATCATAGGTTTTTTGAAATGATTCTTAATATTACTGTTTTTTCTTAGCTGTTACACCTTTAGTTCGTGATGCAAAAGCTGTGGCACTTAATATGATGGATCAAGTTGCAATCTCAAGATGGAGACAGTCTAACAAAGCTGTAAATAATATAAATTTAAGAATACTTTTTTGAAAACATGCAAACATTTATCATGCTTTCAATCTTTTAGGTTATAACAGCAGTTGGTCAAGTGAGACATGCTGTCATGACTACACCAGAAGAACAACCTCCTGAAATTCCTCCTCCTCCTGATATGAGTTCTCTCTATATCAACAGTAAATACTAATTTTATATTTGAATTAAAAATATATTTTTAATTATTTGATATTTTATATTGGAATTATTTTTAAAATTCTATTCTTTTTCTTTAAATTCAATTATTTTTGCTTGCCAGTTTAATTATTATTGCTTATTTCTAATATAAATATACACAGAAAAAGGGCATCAGCATGTTTTAGAGAAAATCCTTCTATTCATTTAGTTCTATTCTTTCTAGAAAATGAACAGCTGATCGACTATCCTGATTTCAATGAAATATTTAATGTGGATTTTAATTCAATCTTTGCACCTACTGATTCACTGCAGCTTTCTGCATCACCACCGAGAGGTAGTTTTTTGATCGGTTTTTGGAGAATGGAGAATATAGGAATTTTTATTCCGGCATGAAGCTTTGCAGTTTTAAGGACAACATCAATTTTGCATGATTGATAACAATACTTTTATTTTCCCTTCAGAGTGAAAATTTGACTGACTTGGCATATAATCTTTCTGGCTTGAATCCATTATCTAACAATTTTGCATGAAGTAAATAATTTGGATAATTTCATAAGTTTTCAGTATCAGATGATAACAAGATTTGAAATCATCTCAGTTCAGTTCAGATAGTTCTCCTCAGTCATTTTTATTCCTTTGGAAAATTATGAAGTTTAATTTTTAGTAATTTATATGAATTTCAGTTGAAGATACAGATGCCAAAAAGAAATTATCTCCTCTACCAGCTCATTATCAGTTCTTCTCAAATAAAGGTATTTGTTTTTTTTTATATTGTTTCGTATAGCACTTTTCAACTCCATTTGTCAATAATTTTCTTTGAATGAGCAAATTATGCTTGTTTCAGTTTGAATTCAAGTTAATCATATAAACAAATTTTTGGAGAAAAATCAATGATGGATTTATCACAAATTAATTATTTTTACTAATTCCACTTTTAACACTTATAACTTTTTTATTTCCAAACTGAACAATGATATACTATGATTAATATTTTATACAGAAATTATTATTATGAAGATGTTTAACATTTACAAGAAATATGATATCATCCATTTAATTTGTTAATTTTGTATTAATCAAGATGTGATAATATCTTGATCAAATTATATTCAGAACTCAAACTAACAACAATTCATAGCAATTTTTAATGAATAGAATCAAAAATTCAATAATTATTAGCATGTAGATTTAGTGAAATTCAAGTTTATGCCTTAATCAATAACAAAAAACTAAAATTTAAAAAAGCTGAAGAGTGCTAATATATTCATAATTTGTTTTTAAATTGTTTCAACTCGTGCAATAACGTGTTTGTTTATTTTTCAGTCTCACCAACAGTTCGTCAACAGCCATCTCCTTCACATTCTCCTATTCCTTCTCCTCATGCTCCTTCCCATTCTCCTCGACCTCTCTCTCCTTTGCCTAAGTGGGCAAGAGGTACTGTGTAAAAAGTTTAATGAAAGCATGCATACTTAATTTTGATACAAAACTTATTTCAAGGAAAAAATTAGATTAAAAAATTTTGATAGCATTAATAAAATACAAAATTTGAAATCTTAATTTAAAAAAATAATAAATTTGAAATAATATAACAATGAAATAAAACGCTTTGAAAATGAAAAATATTTTTACAAATCTTTAATTTAAAAAATAAATTGAAATTAAATTGCATGCACTATGAGAAAAAAAAGAATACAAAAGTTTCTTCAATATTTTAATCTTTCTCACTTAGGCAATACTTCAGATCTTCTATATCAAGAAATGTATCGCGATCAGAGAGAGGATAATTATTCACTTGCACCAGATGAGAAAGGCAGGTTTACATAAAGAATTTTTGATATTCTTCATTTTCAACAATATTCACTTTTGGCATGCTTATGAATATTTGTTGTTCTAAATTTGAATGCAAATCATTTTGTTTATCCAGGATTTTCATCTTCATTTATACTTTTTAATCATTCAGTGATATTTTCAGATTCTTTTTAATGAGCATGTATTGTTTAACAATTGAAAATAGCTCAGAATTTGATATATAAAAATATATCAAATATATATATACTGTATCTAAACAAATAAGCATGAATTGTTAGCATATTCACTTAAGTTTGTTTGAAAAATAGAACTAATTTCATATTTTATAATGGTCTGGAAATATTTGTAATAAATATTTTTTAGGTTTAGGCAGCATGTAGCTATGCAGTTTGATATATTTATATCTGGTGATTGAGCATGATGATTTAAGGATTTATTTTAAACCATTGCATAAGAAAACAGTTATAATTTGGAAAACATTCATCTTGCATGTGAAGTAGTCAATTAAATTTCAAATGTTGTTTTAAATTTTATACAATTTAATAAAATTCCAATATTGTTTATACAGAACAGCCACCACGTCCACCACTTCCTGAAGATGATCTACCTCCTCCACGTCCACCTCTTCCAGATGATGATGAATTTGAAGCAAAATTTCCCACTCTCCAACCTAATCAACCAATCATGGTAAAAATATTTTCAAATTTTAAAATTCTTTATATACCAAATAAAATTCTAATTTTTTATTGAATTATTTTAAAGATGGCAGCTCATGGTTTGCATCAAGAAGTTAGACAATGGTCTAGTCGAGATAACAAAATAATTGAAGCAGCTAAAAAAATGGCTTTGCTAACTGCCAACTTAAGTAATTTAGTACGGTGAGAAAATTTTCAAATAATAATAATAATTTTTCAGAGAAATTTTAACTTTTTTTAATCCATCTAGTGGAGAAGGAGGGACAAAGAAAGATCTCATTGCCTGTGCCAAAGCTATTGCAGAAGCATCTGATGAAGTTACTCGTTTAGCAAAAGAATTAGCTAGAATGTGCACAGATAAACGCATGCGAACTGTAAGATTTAAAACATTGTAATATAATTTTCGTGACCAATTTGCATTATCCAATTTTATCTTTCAGAATATTCTTCAAGTTTGTGAACGTATACCAACAATAGGAACTCAATTACGCATTCTGTCCACTGTCAAAGCAACAATGTTAGGTGCACAAGGTGAATAGCTAATTATTTTGTGTGTGATACTAATAACTTTAACTTAATAAATAAATTTTTATTAGCAAAAGCAGCTGTGGTAGGAAGTCCAGGTTGGTTTTCAAAATTAACAAATTTAAGGATTTTGAAGATCACAATTTTGATACTAGAAATTAAAAGAAGGATTACTAATACAAATGCAATTACTTTTAGGTACTGATGAGGACCAAGAAGCCACTGATATGTTAGTTGGCAATGCTCAGAATCTAATGCAATCAGTAAAAGAAACAGTACGTGCCTGCGAAGCTGCTTCCATTAAAATCCGTACAGATTCTGGAATAACAGTTCGATGGGTTCGAAAACAGCCCTGGTATCAATACTAAATAAACTATGATAAATTAACAGATTGTAGTTTAATAACAACTTATTTTCTTTGCAAAATCTTGGAAAGTTGTAAGAAAAAAAAAATATATAAAAGTTGTATAGTTATAAAATGTTTAAAATAAATCAAGGCAGGATTCTACAATATCTGCTACTCAATGGAGCTATTAATTTGATAAAATATAAAATATTTTACAGCTAAAAAAGTTTGCCAATACTTGAATTTAACCTTACAAAATATGATAAATATGAGACTTAAACTTTAATCATACCATATTTTTGTCATGTAGCAGATATAGTAGAATGTCCTCAATCAAAAAAAAATTGTAATTTAGATATTGAATTCTGATATATTCATAAACAAGAAGTTCTGGAAGTTGTGCAATTTTACTTATTTCCTACAAATTTTTAAAAAATGAGTATTAAAATGTTAATTTACAATTGATGTTATATTTTTGAAAGTATTTGAATATTAATAGTTCCTTTAAAGGTATAGTATTATTTTATTTTGTTAAGTTTTTTTTTTGTGTTGAAAAGCTATGCCTTAAATGTTAAAACACTATAGGGAGAAACACCAGTGCAAATTGTGAATGTTAATATTGCTTTGTACTGATAAATTTATAATTTAATTTTGCTTTGTGAATTATGTTTTAGATTTGCTTATCCTCCTCTCCATTTGAAAAAAATGAATAAGAAAGTAATTGTTTATTTTGTTTTTATACAAAAATGCAGAATTTCTTAAAGTTATTGTGCCAAGTCTTTTAAAATGATTTAAAACACATATGTTGAAAAAATTTTAATATTATGAAATTGCAGCCAATTATTTTATACTCTTGAATAAAATATTGAAAAAAAGGACCAGCTATAAGATAAATTACAATAAATTGTATTTATCATTTGGTTATAAATTTTGTTGTGTCAGTTTTATTTGCAATTAATGGAATTATCAGCATTTTTAATACTTTATTAAGAAAATTTCAGAACTTTTAACTTACCTAGTTAAATTTGATACTAACTATACATAATAAAAGAAACTAAAAATTTAAATTTTATTATTCAAAAATGAATAAGACAACATATATTGGTACTATTACTTTCAATAGTACACCTAGTCCTTGATTTTCACGGCACTCAATTTACACGGTTTTTAAATGAAAACAAAAAAAATTTTTTGGGGTTGTTATAATGAAAAGTCAAGGATATGTTCTTTATCTTCTTTAGATTGATTTACACGGTTTACAGTTTAATTGAAGTTAGATCGATTTACACGGTTTACAGTTTAATTGAACATATTCTTCTATTAGATTTACACAGTTTACAGTTTAATTGAACATATCCTTCTATTTTGTATGAATTCTCATGGTTTACAATTTAATTGAACATATCCTTCTATTTTGTATGAATTCTGCGGTTTATAGCAGTTTCGGTTTGCACAATTTTTCCAGGAACGTATCTACTGTGTAAATGGTTTCGGTTTGCACAATTTTTCCAGGAATGTATCTACCTTGTAAATCGAGGGCTGAGTGTATGATTCTGGTTTGCACGATTTTTCCAGGAACGTATCTACCGTGTAAATCGATTTAGTTTGCACGATTTTTTCTATGAATTTTGCGTCTCGTTTTACATGGTTTCGGTTTGCACGATTTTTCCAGGAACGTAGTTTCTCGTTTTACACGGTTTCGGTTTGCACGATTTTTCCAGGAACGTATCTACCGTGTAAATCCGAGGGCTGAGTGTATTTCAAAAAAATAGTGTCTCAATAATTGGAATTCGCTCAAATGCGGTTACAGTTTCAAAAAACTTAAATTCTATAATTAACAAAAAATGAATTGTATAAGTTTGTGTGTGCGCGTGCGTGTGTGTGCGTGTGCGTGCATGTCTCAAGTATTTATTTTTCTATATTAGAGGTATATAGAACAATAGGAAAAGGCAACAAAAATAGTGTCTCAATAATTGGAATTCACTCAAATGCGGTTACAGTTTCAAAAAACTTAAATTCTATAATTAACAAAAAATGAATTGTATAAGTTTGTGCGTGTGTGTGTCTCAAGTATTTATTTTTCTATATTAGAGGTATATAGAACAATAGGAAAAGGCAACAGCTATTGCTGTGCTGCTGAAATGCATAATTTTTCAGCAAAGTGAATGCATATTCAAATGCAAGCAAGTCTTTGTTTTGTGTCATATTAAAAAAAAATGGAATCTTCATTTCTTTATAAATAGTTTACAGTAAATACTATATCTAATTTATTATTAATAATAATATACATTTCAAATAGTCTCTGCTTGGAATACATTCCATATAATAGTTATTTTAATATGAAATAAACTCATTTCCATTCATCTTTGAACTGTTGAGACCCTACTGCAATGGTTCTCAACCTTTTCTCTGTTGAGGAACAGATTTTAATATTTTAAAATTTGGTGGTACACCTAAATATTTTAAATAATAATTTAGATAGGAAAAGGCAACAGCTATTGCTGTGCTGCTGAAATGCATAATTTTTCAGCAAAGTGAATGCATATTCAAATGCAAGCAAGTCTTTGTTTTGTGTCATATTAAAAAAAATGGAATCTTCATTTCTTTATAAATAGTTTACAGTAAATACTATATCTAATTTATTATTAATAATAATATACATTTCAAATAGTCTCTGCTTAGAATACATTCCATATAATAGTTATTTTAATATGAAATAAACTCATTTTCATTCATCCTTGAACTGTTGAGACCCTACTGCAATGGTTCTCAACCTTTTCTCTGTTGAGGAACAGATTTTAATATTTTAAAATTTGGTGGTACACCTAAATATTTTAAATAATAATTTAATTTAACAACAAATTTTTATTAACAGATTATTGTATTTATTTTTATTTATCACATTCAGATTGCAGCCCTTTCATACACGGGATCATTAAATGACAGCCCTTATTAAGTTATAGCACCGTCTGCATATTTTGTCTTTTTAGAGAAACTATAATTTTAATTTAATTTTTATTTTTTAATTTAGCAGCCCTTTCATACATGGGATCATTAAATGACAGCCCTTATACACAGATCATTAAATGATAGCACTTATTAAGTTATAGCACCATCTGCAGATTTTGTCTTTTTAGAGAAACTATAATTTTAATTTTTAAATTATGAATAACAAAAAATTTTGGTTGTCACAGAAATTTGAAGGTTATATTTTTTCTAACGAGACCTTATTTATAAGAATCAGTATAGTGATTCAATTGCAAAAGAGATATAAAGGCAACCGTGTTTTACTATTAACTTAATATATATGATTCATACAATTACATATATACATACAATTCATTCTTAATTTTTTGCGGCACACTGTTAAAGGTTTGGCAGCACACTAGTGTGCTGTGGCAGAATGATTGAGAATCACTGCCGTACTATAATTTAGTACTGTTATGCTATATAAATATCAACCTACTTCGAACCTTCCAAAAATCGTTTCTTTTGTCATACATAGAAATAGATAGTTTTTGACTTATAATCACAATATAAACAATAAATCATAGTTCACTGATTCATAAATTCTATTTGTATATGTATGACTCCTCATGTAATGACAATATACTGACATCCATTTTTTTGTAATAAAATGAATCAAAATATATTAATCATTAGAAATTTATGCCCAGGCCATCAAACAGAATCCTGCCATAAGTCATTAACCATTGTATATTCTATGAAAAACTGTACTGTTTCATTAACTTTTGAATATAACATTTTTCATCAATATGTTACTTAAACTGTATACTTAAATATGACATAAAAGAATTTTTTTAATGAGAGGTATAATCATTTTTCTTATGAAAATGTCCAAATATTGTATTATGTACTACTATATCAGTATTTAAATTAAAGATGTTAAAGAAATTAACAATTGCCTTGCATAATGATTATGAAATCTTCATAAAAACAATGTTCCTTCATCTGAAAAATTATTTTTCCTATATCAACTGTATACTAATATATAGTATTGAACAACTGTGCTTGGAAATAAACATGGGCATCTAATAAATTAAAACTAAATTTTTAACAAAACTCATCTTCAACTTTTAAAAATGCTAAATATAGAAGTATGAGATTTATTAATATAATATGAGATTTATTTTTCCAGAAAAATTGCATAGTTATGAAAGTATTATGGGGAAATGGCATTTCTGTTAAGGTAATTTGGCAGAGTTTATCTGAAATTATCAAAAATATAAAACCAAATAAATTTTGCTTGATAATATGCAGTACAATTATTTACCTTGTATCAAATATTATTTTCTTCTTAACAAGATTATCAAATTAAAGTTACAGTAGCTTGATTGTATACTGCACAATGAAATAAATTATATCTTAAATCATTTAAGAATATTATTTTCATCTGCTATGACTTAGCAGAGATATCCATTATCTACATTATATATTTTTATTTTAAGAGAATTGACTGAAGTTAGTACTATTATTTTTGTTTTTACATACTGTATAGAATTGACTGTTACAACAAATTTTTATCATGGTAGTTTTTTAAGCTCATTCCTTATGATAACTATTAATTGAAAACAGCAAAATTTTTGATTTTACATACTGTATAGAATTGATTGTTACAACAAATTTTTATCATGGTAGTTTTTTAAGCTCATTCCTTATGATAACTATTAAGTGATACTGAATTTAGAATTAACACTTAAATTTTGGTCAGAATTCACTTACTATATTTCTAATCCACCTAAATTTAACTTCCAAAAGTACTCAGTAATTTATGATAAATGTTAGAAAATATTTTGTGTTATAAACTGTTCATGTAAAGACTTAAGAATATAGAAAAATATTTATTAATGACCAATGTATATTTTATGGGGTAAACAATAATCAGTTTTCCTTATTTTTAATAAATGTTAGAAAATATTTTGTTATATAAACTGTTCATGTAAAGACTTAAGAATATAGAAAAACATTTATTAATGACCAATGTATATTTTATGGGGTAAACAATAATCAGTTTTCCTTATTTTTGAAGAAAATTTATAAAGACCACCTAAATTGGATTTAATAAATATTTCTATAAAAATTTTTACCAAATATTTCAGTACTAGTAATATAAACAAAATTTTGAAAAAAGTAAAAATATTCTTAAAATTGTTTCAAAACAAATCTTTCAAGATAGGATCTTACAGAATCAATTTAAAAAAAAAAAAATTTGAAATTTATAAAATTTAATAATCCTGTAGTATGCTGATTTTTCTATAAAAATTTAACGCATAAATGCAAATCCAACCATATACTCTAATATTAGTGTTTAATAACTATTTTTGTACATATTCTACAATAGGTTTTTACATTAGGATTTCATTATCATTTTTGCAGTTTAAATGACATTACATTATGTAACAATTACGATTCTTCTTTTGTATCATCACTACCAGAAAACTGCTGTTGACACTCGATCAATATTTTTTTTGCTTCTTCCCATTCAGCTTCGTCTTTACACAATTTGCGTAACTGATCCAATTTCTTTCTAAGATTCTTCTTTTGTATCATCATTACCAGAAAACTGCTGTTGACACTCGATCAATATTTTTTTCGCTTCTTCCCATTCAGCTTCGTCTTTACACAATTTGCGTAACTGATCCAATTTCTTTCTATCATGTATCATGATAAACTTTAAACAGGATCTTATGGTTCCTCCCAGATGTAATACAGTCAATTTAACATTCAATCCGTTGATATTTGTGATAAATGGTAGAGTAGATGCTATGAAGGCATGAGGACCTCGATGAACTCTTATTATGAAAATCCTAGTTAAAGGATTGAACATTTTAACAGTCATCCCATATAAACAACAACCCATACCATAATCTCCATGTAATCTTTGAAGAGTGGTTTTAATAGCATCGAAAATATTTTTCTCGTTTATAGGAAGACAAGTTGTTTCTGAATATGGACTCAGAGTAGAAATTTCCGACACGAAATAACGATTTTTAATTCTAACCATCCTCAGACCACACTTCTCAATTTGTTTATGTCAAAGTGACAGAAAACGATTTCAGTATCATTGCTTAGCCAACAAATAGCCAAATGTTAAAATTTACATAACATTCTACATGATTAAAATTGTCACTATTCTACGAAAAGAGATTATTATAAAACTGAATAAGCTGCATATTATTTGGTTCCAGAAAATTTCATTTGACGTACAATAAAATTTGCAATAATAGCAATTCGACAATTCCTAATTGTAAATTTACCAAGATATTTGCTGTCCGTTTTGTGTCGTCACCTATTGGAATATTTTGAAAGTTTTCACTCAATTTAAAAAAAATCATTATTGGTTTATTTAAAAAGTTTCGTCATATATTTTAAAAATCATTATTGGTTTATTTTAAAAGTTTCGTCATAAGCATCAAGCTCCCTAACTCATCAGAAGTGCTTCCCAAGGAGCTTGATGCTTCCCTAATTGATCAAATCGTATTAAAATCGTTTGTATAAAAGACAAATATAGGCGAATTATTTAATAGTTCGATTTATGCAAAAAAAAAAAAAATCACATTGTTACTGCATAGGATAAGTATAGCTATATATATACTTATAAATTTACAAGAACTTTTCAAACTGATAAACCGAACTTTTTTAAAAGTCCCGAATAACTGTACAGTTAGGCGCATAAAATTGAATTATTTTTTTTTACAAAGTTCAAAATAAAATTATATTATATTAAAAAATCTGGATGTTTGTCCATATAATTTCTATATCTAACAATTTTATAAGTGATTTGCATTATGACACCACTTTCCACTCAGTAAGAGTATTAAGTAGCGGGGCGAAACAAGTCTTTCCACAGACCCGGATCACGTAAATTTTCCGAGGAGTGGGAGCCGAAATTCGAACCTGGCTTTTAAGATGGAAAACCACAGCGTTTCCACACATCCAATCCTGCTTCAATTCCGGCAAAAACCTCTATTTTTTCTGGAAGAGTCCGTGCCAGGTCGTCAAATCCTATCCTATAATCTGATTGGCTTCCATTATGGATGTGATACTCTGTGATAGGCTCTAAAAGTGGTCGCCGCCAGATATAGAATATCCCATATGTGTTAACAAATTAATTTTGTATCAAAAAGAATACATAAAATAGCAGGAACAACTTTCACACTGCCTTAGATACGAAGTTACTTTTTACTAAAATGTAAATGACAAACAGTAAATTTGATGAAATCAATCTAATAACATTATATTATTCGCAGATCATGTTGGGTTAGGTTAGTTATATTAAGCCGCATATCCTCATGAGATATTCTCTATCTGGCGGCGGCCACTTACAGAGCCCATCACAGGATGGCCAGCACCCATGATGGGGTCAACCGGATAGTTGAAGGATAGAGTTCAACGGGACGGGCACGGACTCCTCCTGGAAAACTGAAGGTGTGGGTCCTGGATTTGAACTCGGATCCTCCAAGGTGGTAAGCCAAAACTTTACCACGCTGCCATCCGGCCGACTTCGCAGATTCATACTTTGTAAACTTTTATATATACAGTAGATAATCCAATCATTTTAAATGAAATTATTCAATTATTGAGATATCATATAACAATAAAGGTACAATTAAAATATTATTTTTCATTGCAGGTTTTTGAGTTTTACGGCCGCAAAAGTTCGTTGTCCCGAATTAATAAACAGCTTCAGCAAGGCGTTTGATGCGAAGGTGAACGCGAAGAAGAATGACATCATTGAGTTCATGTTCCATGCGTACGTTTGTAGAAGAAATCTGCTTTAGCATATCATTACTTCCCTTAACTTCCCGAGATAGCGTCACATGTATATGACATCATATTCCCTTAATACGCTTGCGCAGAACTCGAACTCCGTGACTGGTTGGTTTCGCATTCTCTATTTTATCAAAATCACTTCGATAGCAACTAGAAAAAATATTTAGATTAAATAAAAATGAAACAAAGCTTTTCCACTCAGGTGAAGTATCCAGAAATCATGCCTAAAAATATGGTATAAAAATAGGTCTTCAAGTTATGATTTTGAACACAAAATTTAATTATCATATCATAGATACAAGTCTAAGGAACTGCATACTAAAAGATATGGAATTATATTTAGTAGTTTAGTCAGTATAAATATAGGTAACTACCAACATGAACCTTCCTGTCTAAGCGTCGAATTTACCATTTTCGACATGTAGAACGCGAACGAATGACGTCAATATAGAAGCGTTCCTTAACTCAAGTTTCAACGTGAGGAAGATTCTAGCGACAATTCGAAATGACGTCATGATTTCGTCATTCTAGCTTTCTACGTCATTCTCGTGCTGTACGTTCGTGTTGCTGAAGCTGTCTAATATCTGTTCTTCTACTTCCTAGAACTGTTCCTGAACGCAATAATAATCTTAAAATGTGTAAATTAAATATGACACACCTCAAAAATATGAAGAAAACTTTTATAATTAAATTTTTTTAAAATTGAATAAATGAAAAAATTCAGTTTGTAAATCTAAAAGATATCATAAAACATCTATTTTGAAAATATCAACACTTTTAGCTAAATTTATAAATGACCAGTCTACTAAACAAAACTTGATAGAATAACAATATTAATAATAATTGCTATGATTAATAATATATTGTAGCTTCAGAAAACCTGTTCTGAAGACGACGATTTTATATCTTGCTAGTTTGGATTTTAATTAAAAAAAATGGAAAACAGAAGCAACAGATTTTCGGTATGATTTTTAATCTTTCAAATGCTTATTTATTTATTTTAATATTCCACTAGAAACTGTTTTAATTTAGTTAGTGAAATTTGAATCATACTGAATAGGAAGGAGATTTGAAATTCTTTGATTTTATTTGAAAGAATTATTCGATTGGGGCACGATTGGCCGCGTGGAAATGTTTTAGCTTTTCACTCAAAGGACCTACTGTAGGTTCTTTTTCTGTGCGGATTAATACCGCTTTCCACTCTGTGGATACAAAATAGCATGATATTCTGTTGCACATCATGGACACTCACATCCATTTTTTTGGTAACAGATATGTCACTTTCTACTCAGATAGAATACTAAGTAGAAGGGTGAAATAAGCCATTCCATACGCTGCCTAGCCCTGCGGAGGAGTCAATCGGATTATGGAGGACGGGATCGATGGGGCCGGTCCAAAGAGGCTGGACGCGAACCCGGGTCCTCCAGCGTGGTACGCCAACGCGTTACCACTCGGCCATCCGGCCGCCAAGATTAGGTTAGGTTATTACGGATATACTGTATCTGGCGGTGACAACTTTTGAATCCATCACAGACCGGCTAAAATCCATAATAGCGTTAACTGGAAAAGTGGAGGATGAGATTCAACGGGTAGATCTGAATTAACAAGAGATGTAAGACCCTGAATTGAACTCAATTTTCGAAAATTTAAATCGCTGAAATCCATCCGGTTGACCCCATCATGAGTGTCTCAATCCGACGCATCGTCATGCGTCGGATTGAGACACTCATGATGGGACACTCATGATGGGATTAACCGGAAGGAAATCTGGAAATGTGGCACCCTGTACATTCAATTCTAAACCTCATCAAAAATTTATTCGAAGGTCGGCCCTGGCCGGTCTTTATAATTGAACTGACTCCTCCCCAGGGATGGACAGCTGTGGTAGGGGCCTGTATTCGCCTCCCATTTCAAGAGATTGGATTATATTTATTCCAATATTATAATCCCTATAGGTTATTAATGTCATTCTCCACCCTGTAGATACTAAGCAGCGGATCATTCCTGGGCCAACCATAGGCTGTCTTGATAGCCATTTTGTGGAGGTACAGTTCAATAGACAGGCCTGGATTCCTCCTGAAAAGCATTGGAGATCGGATTCTTCAGGGTAAATGCATAGTGCGCTTTCACCGCGGCCATCCAGTCGATGATTAATTTAGGTTTTTTTTAATAAATATCAAAATTGTTAATAGATGTTGATCGAATTGTTAATAGATGATATCGCCACTTTCCACTCAGAGTTTAAGTGGCAGGGCAAAACAGGCCCTTTCAACTTTGACCGGATTGGCGGAGTGGAAAGGGCTCAGTTTTCATACTTTGAAGGACCCGTATTCAAGTTTTTGACCCTTGAAAAAATTTATCATGGCGTCCGAACCCGACTGAACTCCATAATCCGACTGACCCTTCCACAGAGATGGGCAGCCTATGGAAGGACTTATTTCAGCCGGTCACTTAGTACTCTTACTGAGTATAAAGTTATATCATCTATTGACAAAAAGTAGGCCTTTCCATAGGTTGTCCGTACCTGCAAAGGGTTCAGCCGGATTGTGTTATAAATAAAATATTTATTTATAACATAGCATACTTATTGTTAATAAAGTGCTCACAGTTTTTCTGAATCAAAAATTTTTTCATTAATAATTTTACTAATAATGCATAATCAATAATTATTTATAATTTGGCCCTCGATATCTGAAGTGAGAATCGACGGTCGAGCCTAAACCACATGAATAAATTTTTAAAAGAAAGGAAAGAGAACCAGAGTCCTCCAGGATTGAAAACCGAACCGTTCTACTCGGCCAATCCAGCTGTAAAATCATGGTATGTGATGGATTCCCAAGTAGCTGTGTCCCAGAATATTTTGGACGGAGGCCATTTAAGAATCCGTCACAGGTTGAAAACACCGTGATAAGCCAATATCCAGAACATTTAAGAATCGGTTAGATTAGGTTAGTTAAGCCGTTTAATCGCATGTGGGATATAATGTAATGTCCCACATGCGATACGGGTACATGCTCTAAAAAGTGATACCCTCAGATACATCCGATGGTGGTTACTTTTAGTACCCATCACAGACTGGATAACACCTATGATGGTTTCAATCCGAAAATTTGAAACCATCATAGGTGATATTTAAAGAGCTCCAGGCCATCAACAGATTGGAAAGTGATGCCATCTGATGTCAAAAAATAATTGCTGTATTTTTATTCAACGGGGCGGCCACACGGAAGAACGGATTTATCTCAAGGATGAAGGATTTCATTTGAAGTTTCTCTTCTCATCTTTAATTATAAAAACTGTCCGGATTTGGCCCATTGATTTCCATCCGTCAAAGTAGGCTGCCTATCCAGTCAAGAATTATACCAGCCGTTTTGATGGATCTTAATTGTTATATTGTTATATATCCATCGATGCGTATATCTTAATTTTTTGCGTATTACATCGCAGTAGATTCAGCGATGTAACACGCAAAAAATTTTAAATAACCATAACTCTTCTAAAGAATCTGAATTTGTATCTATCCATTAAATTATATTATAATAATAATTTGAGAATTGGAACTAGGTTCCATTTGAACAAATCGCATCAAAAATTCGATGTTACATAAAATCATTTAATATATTTTTATTTATTTTATTACAAAAGAATATGGTAATAAAAGAAACAGATGAAGGACAGAAATGTTTGGAGTGTAGAAATGGATGCCCCGGTTTTAAATCGCATCCATGGAGGTGAGAGGGAGATTATTTTCTACATAATGCCCAGTAAATAGACACTTTGTTATATATCAATAATAATACTGTATATACTAATTCTCTCGTAGAACAATCTGTGATAACTGTAAGTGTGCATGGAATTCTCACGATATATACAAAAGTGACGATGTTGATGTTCGAGACATAATTGGGATGAAAATTTTGGATAAACAGAAAATGTCTTTGAGACGAAATGCTTTAGAAGAAGGATATTCGTGGGTGCCATCAGACTTATCTCCTGATAAAGTGAAACACTTACACTATTTAAAAATAACTTTTAATATTTTTAAAAAATAAATTAATATTCATATAATTTACTCGTATACTTTAGATTCAATCATATTTTGCACAACTCCCATCTCAGAAAATACCAAGACTCGGAACCCCAGGCGAAAAATATCGTGAAAAACAACTTATTATACAACTTCCTAAACAAGATTTTGATGCGCATTTATGCAAATTTTTGGGTAAAGAGTATCAACAACATTATGCAGATTTCATTAGCGAACGAAAGAAAATGGCACTGGACATTGCTTACGTTAAAAGCTCACTGGAGCAGACATCAGTAAGGATTAACTCAATAAAAGTATGCTTTATTTCAGGAAAATTTATAAATATTGTTTTTATTTAGGAATGCTACAGATGCAGAGGAACTATGACCTTTGGTGATTTAGCAGTTATTGCTCCCAGATTAGGAGAGAGAAACCCATTCCATCCAGGTTGTTTCGTATGCTCGGAGTGTGAAGAATTATTGGTAGATTTAGCTTGCTGCGTAGCAGACAGAAAAGTCTATTGTGAACGTCATTATGCCGAAAAAATCACACCTCGATGTGCAGCATGCGATGAAGTATGCTTTCCGAAAACATTCTTCCGAAAGAAATTTAAAATAGAAGCATGAATATTTTTTTTATTGATTTTCAGCTTATATTTGCTTCTGAATACACCAAAGCGATGTCTAAAGATTGGCACACGACTCACTTTTGTTGCTGGAAATGTGACGAATTTCTCACGGGTCAACGTTATGTATTGAGAGATGAACATCCTTTCTGCGTTCGTTGTTACGAAAGAATATTTTCTAATACATGCGACGTTTGTGGAAAAATTATAGGAGTAGAATTCAAAGTAACGTTGTTATAAGTTCTTAATTTTTATTCATTTCCGCACTTTCCATTATAATTTCATTTCGTAGGATCTTTTCTATAAAGATAAACATTGGCACGAAGCGTGTTTTTTGTGCAAGAAATGCCACACTTCGTTGATAAACAAACCTTTCGGTTCAAAAGCGGATCAAGTGTTTTGTGCCAGCTGTTACGATGCAGCTTTCGCTACTAGATGTGATGGATGCGATGAAGTATTTAAAGCTGGTAAGAAACGGTTGCGTATGGTACTGTATCAATATTAATGTTTTCATACCTTCAAATATAAATTTTACTCGAGGTACGAAAAAATTGGAATATAAAGGCAAACAATGGCACGAAAAGTGTTTCTGCTGCGTTGTCTGCACTAATCCGATCGGAACGAAAAGTTTCATACCTAAAGATAACGACATCTATTGCACCACTTGCTACGAGCAGAAGTTTTCTACTCGTTGCGTCAAATGCAATCAAATCATAACGACTGGAGGTGTTACTTATCGCAACGAACCGTGGCATCGCGAGTGTTTCTGTTGTACCAGCTGTCAGATATGCCTAACGGGACAACGTTTCACATCAAGAGATGAAAAGCCATATTGCGCCGAATGCTTCGGAGAACTGTTCGCCAAGAAGTGCAATATGTGCAACAGACCGATTACAGGTTGGTACAAGAAATTTTAATTTCAATAATTTCATATGCTTAATAATTAAACAAAATTTTGTTTTAGGCATAGGTGGAACACGTTACATATCTTTCGAAGATCGTAACTGGCACAATGATTGCTTTATATGTGGTGTCTGTAAAAGATCGTTAGTTGGAAAGGGATTCATTACTGACGGATCGGACATACTATGCTCAGAATGCGCTAAACAGAATATGATGATGTAAAATATCTAGAAAATTCGACCAACAAACAGTTTCGGCATTAAGGAAAATACCCAAAATTAATATTTTAAATATTTTTCCAAAAATTTCCACTAGTTTAATTGAATTTAATATTAAATTGTCTTTGACTCAATAAAATAATTTTATTATGAAAATAAGCACAGATTTATATGAAAACTATAATCACGATGATACAGGAAAATTTCCATTAATAATTAAATTTAGTTATGTTGTTTAGTTAGGCTAGACATTATACCCTATACATTATGGAAAGTATCCGGATACTTAGTTCAAGTGAACGTGGTTTTTAAAGAATTATTATTATTATTATTTGATTAATTTTATAAGTTCTATTACAAATTTTAATTATACAACAATTTTTATGGAAATTTTTCATTTATAAAAGTTGCAAGAAAGAACAAAAGCTTTATACTCGTGCAAATCATTTGGAAATCATCTGTGGCGGATTAAGCGGTAAGCGGACTAAGCGGCTGCATAGGACCCCGGAATACCAAAGGGCTCGGAGGTCTTAAATTGTCTTTTCATTAGAGTTCGAGGAAAATTACATTTTTTGTACATATCAAATAATTATATTTTGTCCAAATATCATAATATTGATGTTTGTACTTTTGAAGATGAATTTGACTATTTTTTAATATTTTTAGAGGAAAACGAAGATACGATAAAAACTATATCAGACATCTATCGGTTCGATAGATGTCTGATATAGTTTTGAAAGAAATAAAGAAATGTCTCACACATTTCCGAATGTTGAAATATTATTGAAAAATTTTTTTAACAATTCCCTTATCTAATGCGTCAGGAGACAGATCGATTTTTGTTTTAAAGAGAGTAAAAAATTATTTAAGGAGTACTATGGGAGAAGAAAGATTAAATAATGTGGTCATTCTGTATATAGAGCAGGAAATTTTAAACCGAATTGGCATTGCCAAAATAATTGACGAATTTGCAAGAAATAGAGACGGAAATTCATATAAAAAATATGTTTTTTTTTTTTTTTTTTTTTTTTTTTTTTGAAATTCATGTAAAAAATATTTTTTTTTAATAAATTTATTTAATGTGTTATGGTATGAAATTTTTGACTATTTTTCTTTTTTGTTAATAACTTAATGAGAGTTTTCTCGAAACTTTTTTTTTTCTAACTTGAGTTTGAGGGCTCTACTTGACTTGATTCGCCACTGGAAATCATGAAATCATGGTTGTTAAGATTACTTACTCATTTAACTTTCATTCATTGTTCTGATAAAACTGTAAACACTAATAACATCTTTTCATTTTCACAGTTTAGAAATATTTTAATACTATTATAAATGTTGAAATATCTTTTATTAGACTCTTACATATAATTTTCACAATTGAGTAACTGAAAAGATTTTTTTTCTAATTAATTTAGAGATAAAAATGTAAATAATAATACAGTATAAGGGAAGTCTTATAGTGATGAATGAATACAAAAACAAACTATCAATACAGCACTTCTAATTAATTTAGCGATAAAAATGTAAATAATAATTCAGTATAAGGGAAGTCTTATAGTGATGAATGAATACAAAAACAAACTATCAATACAGCACTTTCTTAAAGTGTATTACTTAATGACTTATTCACAGTGATAAAAATTAAACAGAACGGATAATATAAAGAAAATATTGTCTGCAACTTGTACTCTAGTGATTTTGCGATCACATAGCTTTAATAATATATCATGGAGACTATCACATTATTCGATTCAGGTAAATGGAAAACTAACAAGGTTTTTTCCATTTACAGAAACTAAATATATTTAAAATATAAGAATTTAAGCGATATTTCTTAAATACATTTATTCATTTGAACCATTTAAAAACTTTTGGTGCCTTCGCTATGTTTTCATTATAAAAGATGTGGGATTTCTGTAATGAAAGCGAAACGTTCAGATCTGAAGTAGAACATTACTGTCATACATTCTTTTGTTAGTTCAAAATTTTCAAATTATCTAGCAGAGATAGTAATGCATAAATATGATTTAATTTTCTGACTCTATAAGAAAGTGATATACAGGGTGAAGAAAAACTTCGTGTAAAATTTATTGAACTGATAGAGGGCCTCGAAACAAGTCGAAAATGTCTAATGAACATATGGTCTAAAAGCACCATTATCGAGTTTTAACCCTTTAAAGCTAGCCAATCCCCATCGAGTACAAAAAGCGTCACGACGCGTTGCATTGCGTCGCTCTCCTACTTACTATCGGGTTGTAAGAAGGCGAGCGACGCGTCTTGGCAACGCGACGCGTCGTTACGCTTTGTGTATTCGATGGTGATTGGTTAGCTTTAAAGGGTTAATACTCGATAATGGTGCTATTTAGACCATATGTTCATTAGACATTTTCGACTTGTTTCGAGACCCTCTGTCAGTACACAAAATTTTACGACGAAGTTTTTCTTCACACTCTGTATAATAACGATAAACTTAACATTTCTTTCTAAAAAACTCGTTAATATAATTTTGTATTTCTTAATTATAAATTTTTGATTTTCAGAAAAAATTAACCGTTTTACACGTGTATCAGTAACATATCATTACACTTGAAGATGCGTATTTGTTGGTGTTGTCGTTAGTAGTAAAGTAATTGTAATGGAAACAGTTTTCGCCGAATTATGTTCCTAAGGTAACAATTTTTCTTAAATCGGTCTAAATAATTAATGAGCATAGACACTAAAAAATGTTGCCAGGCAATTATGTAGATATATATATAAATATATATATTAAAACCAGTTCTTCACACACGAACGATTTCGTGTTCAAAATCGAAGGAAAAAAAAAAAAAACTAATCGTTTTTCATTTGGAGAAAAATATTAGTGATTTTTGTTTAATGCAAAAAGAAAAAAATGTTAGAGGTCTAATTTTGTATTATAAGAATGTTTATTTCCAATAAAACTAGTTTTAAATATGATTAGGGCCAGAAACTTTTTCAAAAACCATAAAAGTTTTAATTTTAGACAATTTTTAGAAGTAAAAGTTTGAATATTTCCACTTTTTTTCAGTTTCGATCCACCAATCTCTATATTTTCACTACGAAATAGCTTTTCATTTATTTATTATTAACATTGTTCCACTTTTTTTCAGTTCGATCCACCAATCTCTATATTTTCACTACGAAATAGCTTTTCATTTATTTATTATTAATATATAGTACAGTTTGGTGCCGCGCAATTCGACATTTGAATTTCGCGGGTTGCCGCATGCGCGTGCATGGAATTGTGTGATACCATTTGCTATTTGTTAGTTCTTTTTCGGCTATTTTGGTGTTTGCCCGTGTTGTTTGTGTTAATTTTCAATTCTAAATTTTTCAGAAAGTAAAAAATTTGTAATTATTATTATTTTTTTGAGTGAAATGTAAGGATGGGTTCAAAGAGAACTGACCATAGAAATAATTCCGAAAAGAAGAACACTTGATTGAGCAAAGAGACGAAGAAAAAGTTGTAGCTAAAATGCAGAAAGGTAGAACAATTAAAATGTAACTCGAGTATGGCGTTCATAGGACAACTGTGGCAACGTTTTGCAACAGAGAGAGAA
>AYEL01062929.1:0-13895 GCA_000484575.1 Olivierus martensii
ATTTATTTATTTATTTAAATCAATACATATAATCAAATATTGCAAAAAGCAAACACTGATTATTAATTAAATAATACAAAGAATCAAATTTTAAACAAAGTATAAAAAATAATATTGAAAACAATAACAATAAATTAATAGATTAATAGAACAGAATAAAAATAAATCTAAAATAGTAAATAATCAAATAAATCCAAAGTAACTATTTATCGATTTCTTTAATTCTAAATTAGTAGAACAAAAAATATCACAGTCTAAAATATTCTGATTACGGACAATTCTATTTTCAAAAGATCTGAGAGAACTATTCAATCTACAGTATATCTATGTGATTTAAAAAGATCAAAGTTTCTTATATTTCTCGCTGGTACATATATTTCAATATCAATATTAGAAAAGTTATTATTCAAATAATTATGAAATAGCATTATATCATGTAAAAAAATTCTATTTTCAACGCGTTGCATTTTGAAATGAGTTAGAGAAAACGTAAAATAGAAAATGAAAATTAAGTATATTAGTAGCGGTGGGAAAATGACTTTTTCATAACAAATCACATGTTAACTGCTTGGTTTAACGAATGTTTTCCTGACTTTTGTGATTTTAGTCGGAAAGTATCAACGTTTGATAGTACTTATTTGTGTGAAGGTGCATTTTCTAACATGAAAATTGTTAAGAATCGATTCAGAACATGCCTTGGAGATTCTTTTACGTATTCTGCAAATACCTAAACAGGAATGGATATAAATATCCAGCCCTTGTAAATGCTGCTGCCCTTCATCACTTATCACATCAAATAAGATACATAAACATATAAACAAAAATAGTATGTATTAGATTTAATCTGGAAATAAAATTGGTTTCCAAAAAGCGTTATATTTATGCGTTCCGTTTGTTGAGACATTAGCGTATCAAGACCAAAGCCCCGCCCCCTTTTTTGGTAACTGCGGCCCTCCATATTTTTACTAAACATGGCTGCGGCCCTCGGGCTCATTATAATTGTTATTGAAAGGTTTATATTTCCAATAATTAAAAAATATATATTTAATTTTTTAAGTCAGAAGCTAAAAAATAAGTCAAGTATAGTAATCACTGACTGACTCTGTAGTCATTGATTATCGGAGCCATTGAGGCCAAAATTCAAATTTCTATAACAGGGCTGTCCAGTAGGCGGCCCGCCAAGCCATTTTGTGCGGCCCGCGAGGCTTTCACAGTTTGTAATAGAATCTAAAATTCAAATTTCTATAACTTTCTTTGTCAATATTATTAACCTGAAAATTTTATTCCAGGAAAGTATTCAATAGGACACCGATTTCCAAGAACTAGAGCAGTCTAAAAATTGCAAAAATCGGCAGAAAAAGTGTCATAATCCTCCTCAAATACCTCTACAGGTCGCATCATTCAACCAATATTAATCTGAAAAGTTTATTCCAGGAAAGTATTCAATAGGACATCGATTTCCAAGAACTAGAGCAGTCTAAAAATTGCAAAAATTGGCAGAAAAAGTGTCATAATCCTCCTCAAATACCTCTACAGGTCGCATCATTCAACCAATATCGATGAAGAAATTCGTACTAAATACGAACCAGGATATATGTACGAGTTATCAATATTTAAGATAAAATTTGTTTAGAATTAATACCATTAAAGATAAATTTTATAACTCCACTTCTGATACGGCATATTCGAAATACCTTTTCTAATAATTCGTATAATGCACGAATGCAAAACAATGTTTTCGAGCTCTTTGACTCTGTAGAAACTACGCAATAATATATAAATCTACATCAGTTTTTATAATCATTTCATAATGTTTAAAGTTTTCAATCCCATTTCATGATTTATTTTTATTTAGAGATTTAAAGAGCAATTCCGATTTTAAAATTAAATAAAATCTACGAGATCGTTATTATTCACCGTTAATTAAATATTAACAATTTACAGCAGTAATGAATTTGTTATAAAAAAATTAATATTTTGTAAATAATTTAATAATTTGTTTAACAAAATTTAATCGTCTATTGCCATTCTTTTTTAAACAGTTTACAAAAAATATGATTTAATATTGTAATCCTTTCCTTTGTTGTAAGCAATAAATAAACAGGGAAAGAATAAAGAATATAAAATACACGAATCACACGCAAGTTTATCTTTTTTAAAAGAGAAAAAAACACCATTTTTCCTTATTTTAGAAGATATAATCAACAATGAAAGTGATAACATTTTTTTGCTTATACTTGCTAGTATTTCCTATATTTTGTACCTTGACTCGAAATTATTGCAGTAAGTTTTTTTCTTATGTGTTTGTGTGTATATATATGTATGTGGTTTTACTTGTATATGTGTTTTTTATGTCTATTTTCTTGTGTTTATAACTTTATACATTTTCTTGTATATATGCATATGTGCGCACTTGTGTTTTCCTGTATGTATATATATGTGTGTGTGTGTAAAACTGCTTTATCTGGCATAAAATAGTAAATGCAAATTATTTTACATTTTTTATTCTTGAAATTTCATTTTAATATGCAATTATATTTCAACAGAAGTCGAAAATAAAAGTGCAAGCGAACTTCGCGAATGTCTCGGAATTTATCACAAGGCAAGTAAATTAAATTAATGTAAAGAATTATTAATAATGTTATCGATCTATAAATGTAAAATATTATCGAAATTTGTCTTCATTTTTATAGGAAATCGAAGAAATTATCGATATGTGTTTTAAATATTTCAAAATAACATTGGAAAAGGAACAACGATCTGCATACGCTTGCGATAATATAAATACTAAGGTAATACTTTGCTTATACTGTACTTGGATATATTTAATCTAATTACCTGGCCAAATTTTGTTTATCATAAAAAAATTCTATATAGTTACTTAAAAAGAAATTATTTTTCAAATAGAATGAGAGATAAAATTCCAACTTTTTTCATTAAAATCTGTAAATTATATATCTTGCAATTAAAATATTCGATACAAGAAATTTTAAAGTTTTAGCATAAAATTTAAACTTTTTACAGGAAGGAAAGGAATTTGAAAAATGTTTCGAGTATAAAGCTGCAAAGAAAAACGTTCACTTTATCTGCGATGTAAGCAATTTAATTAAATTTTAATATTTCTTCCGATTTTATATTAAAAATTCCCAAATTTCTTCGATGTTTAGGAATGTATCGAAGCATTTGCCAGAGAAGAATGAATGCTACTACTGAATGATACATTAACAACATCTTCAACAAAGTACAAATGTTGTTATTAAAATATAATATGTAAACAATAAAATTAAAAAAAAACTTGTAATAAAATTGAAAAATTAATAATAAATTTATTAAAGTTATATCATTATACTCTGCTTTTTTTGTGTTTGTTTTCACTCGAAAAAATTATCCGTGTCAAAACTACCATTAACATTGAACTAGTCATCTTATTATTACTTGACCCAATAACCTGCATGTTACATATCATCATACAAAGTTATTAAAGAAATAAGCGTAAGAAGCATCAGAAAATAAGCAAATAATCAAAATAAAGCATACGAATGGAATAAAATATTAAATTATATCTACACATTTAACTCGCTTTATATATACAGTATATATCAAAGTGCGATGGTGATCAAAAACAATTTAAAAATTGGGTTATTGGTGTTACAACAATTTTAAGTTTGTCACAGTGTTGCATATGAAGAAGTAGGCGATTCTGCTTCCCACATGCACTGTTGCTATCTATATATATATTCCGATATTTATCGATGCAGACAAACACTGCCGAAGAAAATGAAGTTCTTGTTAGTTGCCTTGATTGCTTTCGTATTGGTGGAAGGAGGAATAAGTTTAGATGCATTCGATATTGTGGATAAGTATTGCGGTAATTTTACTTAAATTTTATAACTTGTAGCTTAATAAATATGCTGTATCGTATTCGTTTGATGTTTAATACCTTAAAAAACGGATTTAATAAGATTATTATAGAGTAAGTTACATATAAGAGGAAGTATCGATATTAAAAAAAACGAGAGTAAATACAATTCTATTGCAGCTTTAAATGAAGGTGGCTTAATTTTCCCATCGGAAACTGTCATTAATGCTGTTTCATATATATCGTGAATAGGGGGAAGACGATCAACATTTTCTTTCTGACCCTAATACTCATATTAAATTTGAATATTTTAATTTCATATTTTTTATACTTAAACTTACAAGGATTGTACATGTATGACTCAATCAAAAACTTTGAAATAACAATCGGTTAATGATTTATAATTGCCGCAAAAAATCAAGATGAAATAAGAAAATGTATGGCTGACAACGGAAAATCTAAGGCGAGTATTGTTTTAATAAGCATAATATTAATGATTTTATGCGATTTAAAAAAATTTATAAAAATCTTTAAAAAATTGCAGTTGTTCACTTTTTTTGATTTCTGCGCCCGACCTCTGAGAAGAAACCTCGGAAATGCTAGAGAAATATCGAAATTTGTCTGCAAAGAAGCGAATGAAAAGGTATTTCCATGTGTAGTGATAGATATATTCATCGGTTAGAAAATTATTAAAATATATTATATTTTAGGAAGATTTCATGTTTCGTTGCTGCCTCGGTTACCAAATGAAAAGAAGCAAAGATTCTTCTCTCACTCGAGTATTTGAGGTACTTCTCTTTTTAATTTTTAAATTTATAATTAAAGTTGATGAAGTTAACGTTCTTAAAACAAACAAATATTATAGGGATGTTTGAAGAGAGGATCTTCTACCCCAATGGTGCGGCACACAACAGCAACATCTCGACCAGCCGCACAACAGCAAAGTTACATAAATCAACCATGGGCACAACAATCTGGCTTTTTGTCTCAATCATCAGCTCAACAAAAGAGTGTTCAGAATCTGCCATCGGTGCAACAACAAAGCTTCATGTCTCAATCTCCAATGTATTTCGACGAAAGTGCAGGTAATTATTGCAAACTTAATTCTGTTTACTAAACATAATCAATGAAAAATATTATTTTTTTTAATAATAATGATTCTTTTTTTACAGTTATGCCTTAATTTCCATGAACTACAACATATTTCTCTCATAATTTTCTTATTTGTTTCTTGATCGTTTCCATTCAAAAATGGAACTATAGTTAAATTAACTATAGAACAAAAATTACTGTAGTTAAAACTAGATCGGTAACAGTCTTATTTAGTGATTTTGAATTGAAAATATTGTACTGACATTACAATATGTCCCACTGTTTACAATGCTTGTCAAAAATAATAAAAATTATTGAATTATACATAAAATTACATATCATACGTGAATTTTATTTTGAAAATATACCGATTATTTCAAAAAATTATGTTAGAAAATCTTTTCAAGTTAGTTTTGATTTCTTCGCGTTTTAATGATTTTTTTTCATTTAAATAATACAATAATTAATTAATTGATAATAGAAAAAGAAAGATATGAATTTATTATGATTCGTTTACGAAAATAAGTTAAATTTACAAAAACAAAAAAATTTGGAATTTCTTAAGTTCAAACTATTATTTATAAAAATAAATAAAATTTCTTTTCATAGAGAGAAAATATTCAAATTCTTTTAGCGTAAATATTTAGTTTAGCAAATATTCTTAGAGCTTTTAATCTAATTTTAAGGAAACACTTTATTTAGTAATGGGAAATATTTATAAATTCATATCAAATATATTATTATAAATTTAACATATATTTCGAAAAATAATGCTGTATATCAAAATTTTGATGTATAATGAATCGCTCTAATATTTAGTCTATGTGTAATATAATAATTCCCTACATATACAGGGTGAAGAAAAACTTCGTCGTAAAATTTTGTGTACTGAAAGGGGACCTCGAAACAAGTCGAAAATGTCTAAGAACATATGGTCTAAATGGCACTGTTTTCGAGTTATAATCCTTTAAAGCTAGCCAATCACCATCGAGTACACAAAGCGTCACGACTCGTCGCGTTGCCAATACGCGTCGCTCGCCTTCTTACAACTCGATAGTAAGTAGGAGAGCGACGCAATACGACGTGTCTTGGCAACGCGACGCGTCGTGACGCTTTGTGTACTCGATAATGATTGGCTAGCTTTAAAGTGTTATAACTTAAAAACAGTGCTATTTAGACCAGGGGCACAGAGTATAATAACCAGAGAGGAAGGCGAACCACGTGATTGGAAACTCTACGTCATAATTCTACATCAGCGCCCCGGCTCTTAACTGAAATGTTATCAGATAATATATATGAGATATGTTATGAGATAATAGGAAGTAATTGTCGCTTATGATTAAAATATTTACGAAAGTGAATTGTCAGAATTTTTAATAAATAATAGCGAAAATAAATTTAAGTTTACAAAGGAAACTGCTATTTTTACTTATGTAACTTCTTTATGTTTCCATAGAAAAAAAAGAAAACATTTTTCATTTTTAATAAAGATTTTAAAATATATAAAAAAAAATTACGTTTTTAAATTTGAAAAATTCATTAAATCTTTTATTTGTTTATGATTTATTTATAATTTCCATTTATATAATAATATATATTTAAAAAATTGAAGATTCGATAAAATTTAAGATAAAAATTGAGAGCAGTTTCATCATCGTTTTTTTATTTTATTTTGTAGAACATTTTTGAAGAATTTTTTTAAAATGTAAAAATTGATTTAAATTATAAATCTCGAAGTTTAAATATTCATTAAAAAATTATATCAAATTCGTTCGTTTATTAATAGAGAAGAATCATTTATCAATTTATTAATGCTATAAAAAAAACTCGGAGAAAGAGATAAACAACTTATTTTTTTTTATTTTTGATCAAATAATTTTATAAGAATGCGATAACTTCCCTTCTAGTACATTCTACATTTATCGAAAGAGATAGCGATATGTAATCATTTCCCTCTTTCTTCATGCTTTCCTACGTTTATTCTCATTCATTTTAAAGAATGAAGGAGAAAATGAGGAGAATAAACATAGGAAAGCATGAAGAAAGAGGGAAATGATTCTGATAAAAAACTGCAATGACGATCTTTAATTTCCTCTTATGTTTGCAGGCAAAATGATATATGAATTATATCCTCATCCACAGAAAACTTGTTGTAGTAAGGGGATATATGTTCACTACTCTTTGCATAATGAATAAGTTACATTTATATATATATTTTATTCATATAATACCTGCTACAGACACAGAAACATAAAGTACATTACGTTAAACATTAAAGGACTTTAACATAAAAGTACTTTACGGTTGATTTCAGACACGTTTTTGGAATTTTCTTTAGTATTCGCCATCTAGTGGGAAATTTTATAAACATATGATTGTAAACAACGTGTTGTCAGCTATAGTAATAATGGATGACGATTTAAAAGACTATTTTCTTGAGTTATTTCAATTATTTCTAGTCAAGAACAAGTGAAATTGCAAAAGAGATCCTTAAATACATCCTTACAAATATTTAAAAAAAAATAATAATAAAATAAAATAAAAAAAGAAAATTCTGTCATTTTCCAAAAATTCTTACAATTATTTCTAGTCAAGAACAAGTGAAATTGCAAAAGAGATTCTTAAATACATCCTTACAAATATTTAAAAAAAATAATAATAAAATAAAATAAAAAAAGAAAATTCTGTCATTTTCCAAAAATTCTTTTTTCTTTTCATCGATTTTAAATGTTGATAATGGTTTTTCCAAATATTTATTAGAATTTTAATTAGAATATTTGTATCTTCCATCGTCCAATTCATTCTTTTCGCCATGTTTACTTTGCTTCTCGAAAGTCATCGTTGCCAGTTTGACTCGTTAAAGTACTTTATGCCAAACATCCGTTTACTTTAACTCTTAACGTACTTTAATATTTCGTGTCTGTAAAGCATTGTTCCGTTAAATTCGATCTTAAAGTACTTTAAGCGGTCTAGTCTGTAACGGGTATTAGTCTATTGGACGGCACTTTCTTGGCCTAACGCAAAGAATGAGGACCAGACTCGTCCGGTTAAATCCCCATCTTTCTCTACTTCTGGCCAGCCATGATGAGTCTTAAACTGATCCGGCTGCGTAATTTTACTGACCGACAACAACAACAACAACAACAACAAAGGTAGTGTCTATCTACTCTGGTATTCAAGAAGTTATTCCCGAAAAGTTTTTAAGACTACAAGATGATGTACTCAAATTACAGCTGACCAAGCATGAAACATAAAAACTTTGTTCATAAAACTCTTTTTTTGATTTTTTTCCCAAACTGAAAGGATATATTCTCCTCCTATTTAAACAGATTCCAGAGTTCTTTAGTATATTTTAATGTACTGTATATATATAAAAGAGTGAATAACATTCTATGTCAACTTCGATTAATCTCAACTATAAATTTTTCAATTTAACTATGTATAGAATTTTAAATAAATTTACCATAATACGTTTAAAGAATAGATAATATAGTTTGTTGGGAACACAGTATTGCACTTTCTTATGTAAAATTTTTTACAAAATAAATAACGTAAACATTTAAATTTCATATACTGTAAGTGAACTGATTCCTACTGTTGTTTTTAATAAAGCGAATGAAATTTTTTTTTTTTATGAAACTTTATTATAAATACTGTATTACAAAAATTAACATTCAGACAGACACTGCTATAAAAATTAAACTATTCATAACAAGGATTACTTTTCTAATTTGATAACACAATCTATCTCGCATCTATCAACTTTAACGATTGAAATAATATACAAGGTATCCTTTGTTATACGCGATATCACTTTACGCGTTTTCGTTATAACGCGATTTCAAAAAGTAAATCAATTTTTTTTAATTAAAAAAATTTTCGTTTAATTAAAAATTGTCTCATGTAGATGAGACAAATGTGGATGAATTGCTCGAGTCCCACTTATCAGAGCTCACTAATAAAGAGCTATTCTGGAAATGGAAAACGATATGAATGATGTTGTTTTCCATTTCCAGAAATCAAGAGCCTTTTGTTGCTCAGCCCATCAAACAGTATACAACAAAACAAATGACTGAATTTTTAAAACACATTAAGAAGAAAAAATGAAGAAAATGAGACTAGAAGCGCCAAAGTTGCGAGAGAAATTCAGAATTCTTTGACTTGTTACAAAGAGCTTTATAGAGAGAGGAAGAATGCTGCCCATCAGCTGAGTCTTGACTGTTACATTAAAAAGGTGAAGATTATCAGCCTATCATCCAAGGACTTCGAGAGAGCAGAAAAAACGATGATCCAGATTCACTAGACCCAGTCCATTCATCATCGGATTGAGGACTATCAGAAGTACTGTCAGTGTTTATGGTTTATGGCTTGTATTATTAAATTCATTCATCCAACTATTCATTCATTAAAATTTGTGTATTTTGTTTATAAATTTAAGCTAGAAATTACCCGCTCATATAAATGAGCAGAAATATAATCTAATAACACTATATAACGACGAAAAACACCTCCGAATTCGTGTAAGGAATCCATCGATGACGAAATGGTAGATTGGCATCCATTATGATGTTACATCGCCATCTGCGAATTCTGTCTTTTTAGAAGAACTACAATTTCAATGCAATTTTTATTCTTTAATTTTTAAATTATTAATAATAACAAATAATTTTTACTGTCGCAGACATCCAAAAATTAAACCTTTCTAAAGATAATATATTTATAAAAATCGGCACAGTATTTCAACCGAAAAAGGGACATCCAGCTAGGCTACGTTTGACTATTAATATATATAATAATATAATAATTCATTCATTAAAATTTCTTTTGCTCACAGGTGTAAAGTTTTCATTTTGTTTTATCCTTCTGAAGAAATCCCTATCTCTATCTCACCCATGCTAAATTCAATTCACTTTACGCGATTATTTCATAACCTAATTAATCGCGTAAAGTGAGGGATACCTGTGCTGTAGTTGTAAGATCTTGCTTGTTTTTAGAATAAAATGAAACCAAGCTAAATAATATACCATTTTATTCACTAACAGTTTATCTGGATTAATATTTGAACAGTAAATGTTCCTTATTTGTTCACATTTAACTTATTCACTAACAGTTTATCTGGATTAATATTTTAACAGTAAATGTTCCTTATTTGTTCACATTTAACCAAATTTTTATAAATCACTATAATTATCAGTCTTTACAAGGGTAGGACACTGATAATCATAGTGATTTATAAAAATTTGATTAAATATGAACAAATAAGGAACATTTACTGTTCAAATATTAATCATAAATATCACTTCTATTAATTAATATATATTTTATCTGGAGCTAGATAAAATTAAGATTATGATATCTCCTTTACGATATAACAAGATGGATCAGGAAGGAAAATCACGATGATATGATGAATCAACATTATTTTATAGAAAAGATATGTATAATATTTTAAAAAATGAACTATTTTTTATTGTATTTAAAATACAACATGTATGACAACATGTTGAGCGAAAAGGATTTTTGCTCCCTCCAAATATATTTGAAAATATTTAAAATTTTTTATCCATGGAGAATTAATACTGTGTAAATAACAGAGCAAAAGATGATCATTAAAATTGTTTTAAAGTAATTAAAATTAAAGTAAATTAATAATTGATTTATTTTGAATTCTGTGTCCATTGCCATGTATTAATTAAAAATAGAGATATTATTGATACCATATAAAAACTGGTAGAATAATAAATTTTATAAAATTTGATATTACACTAGACAAGAGTCTCCGTAATCCGAGGCATATGTTTCGGATTACGGAGACTCTAGTGTTACCACTACTTCATATTTACCACTACGAACCGGCAAGTATGCATAATCACCGGTAAATGTGATAAATTCGCAATATATGAAAAAAAAATTTATCACTTTTATCGAAATCGTTGGTGATTATATATTATCTGCTGCATACAGTACTGTATTTTGATGACTTCAATTAATAAATCAGTACAATATTTTTACACCATCGGTAGTACATAGCCTATAGGCCTATATAAGAATAAAATTTGAAGCAAAATCTGGAAAGTATTAATTTTATCAATTCATTAGATCAGTGGTTCTCAAAAGTGGGCGGTATCGCCCCCTAGTGGGCATTGTAGCGGTCTAAGGGGGCGTGTTATGATTATTTGTATTCCGAAATGGCAACTCGATAATAGCATGTTTCTGTACTTCTGAGGTGGCAACAACACCAAGATATCCATGTGTATAAAAGTGTCTCACTGAAGTGGCAACACTACTTCTTGTCTTTGTGTCGTTCGATATACGACTCTACCACGATCTGTATTTCCTGTAAATACTTGTATGTAGATATTCTGAATACAATCTAATCGCATCTTGTGTTGATATCCCAGATAAAGAACATAACAGGATGTTTGAAGCTTCAAGTGATATTGGGGGCATGAGATCCGCCACGAACTATAGAGGGCGCTACGTGCAGGCGCAATGGCCGTGGAAACGGTGAATGACACAATACAGAAAGCTTGTCAACAGGATTGTTATATCTAGAGTTCAATAATCTAGTACGAAATTCTAAAAATTCTCGTATTTTTGTATAATTTAAAATCATTCTCGTACTTACCATTAATTAGAACATACTGAAAAGGTTGGTTAGAGACTTTAAAAGTCTTTTTTCAAGATTATTTAATAATCTTTTCAGTTGAAAAGACATTACAATATAGGTGAATTTAAAATAACTTTTTTACAATAATTAAAATAAATAATATTTATAATGATGCTATTTTCTTTCAGTAATTTATATATATTTTTTAATTAATGAAAATTTAAAATCATTCTCGTACTTACCATTAATTAGAACATACTGAAAAGGTTGGTTACAGAAGGAAATGTAGTAAATATGATAAACTTTTTCTTAAATTTAGAAACATTCATGAAACAAATAATATTTTATTATTTTTTGGTTTTACTATGTTAATTTTTCATTAACTTGATTATTATTCGGAATCTGATAATAAATCAATTCATTCAATGCTGATTTCAGCTGAATCTAATTCTTCAGCTTCGGATATATTACTGCTATCGTTATTTTCATTATTCAAATTATTAATTTTAATTAAAATGATAAAACTTGATTGATTTTTCTAAGAAATCGTTAATCGTGCAATCAGCACGTCAACAATTTTCTGATAATGTTTTTATATGTTTAAGACATGCTTGCTATATACTTGTATAATGAATATAATTTGTTTTTTATTGAAAACCTATATTACGTTAGCATTATTTTATTACAAAAAATTATTTATTATAATAATGTGATAAATAAATTTATATTGCATTGATAAATTAGAAAAATTGAAAATTTAAAATACTGTGATGTAAATTTTATAAAGTTTTTCTAGACTGTGTTTATTTAAAAACGCTGCAAGCCATTCAAATTGGGAAAGATACACTCCACAATTAGCTGTTAACTGTTTAAAATGGTCAGCGCTAAAAATTAAAGTACTTTAACTTTTCTTACTATTTATTAACCTTAAATATAGCTTAAATGGAATATGTCCACCATCTCTTTACTTGAACAGATTAATACTATACTCATTTCTCATTGATTAGAAACGAAGGAAAAATTAAGTAAACAAACTGATAGACTACTTTTTGGTTGAAGAAAAATTTTTGATTTTTATTCTTAAAGAAAAGAATTCTGAAAATTATCATAAATCTCGGGTACGAGATAGACGTATGCTCGCATCTCGTACATATATCCAAAATTCCCCTATGTTTACCAGAATTTTCGCACATTTATTAGCCTTGAAGCTTGTTCATGTGTTGAAAAGATTAACCCTTCGAATAGTTCCAAAAAAATCCGTTAGAAGTCATATCGAAGCTTGGCGGATCTCAATATAAATATCGGTGGGCGGTGGAAGAAATAATTGAATAAACGAATTAAAAAACTTTTTAAATCACTGTACATCTTACATATACAGTGTTTTTATAGAGTTGGAACTTGAAACAAAATCGGTAAGTTAATTTTAATGTCTTATAATTAGGTTTTTCAAGTAACTATGTTAAAAAAACCTTGTATAAATACTACAGAAGTGAAATTTACTTTACTTTCCTAAGTACCGTTCATTTTAAAACAATCACAACATTACTTTTTTTTTCCAGCTTCCCCTATGAGCTAGTTTTCAATACATAAACTTCGAATTTCAATTTTAATTATAGAAGCAGATACGTGAACTTTATCCTGGCTTACGGAATATTGTGCAGAAATTTTTCATAGCATTCCCTTCGACTTATTTAGTGGGTCGCGGGTTCAGTGAAGTAACAACTCTAATAACTAACTTATAAGAAAAGATATCGGCTGCAAATAACTAATCGTGGAGATTTGAGAATATTGTTAACAGAAATTGAGCCGAATATTGATAAATTCGTACAAGCTCATCAGGCTTATCCTTCTCATTTTTTTTTCTTGTTTAATTTATATTCCCGGCCTTTATGTAGTTTAGTTAAATATGAATATGTATTTACTGTTACATTTATTAATATACAAGTAACCCAGCTTTATCATTACTGTTTTATTTTCTTACATATTTTTGTAAAAAATACGGATGCGGGTTTCCTGGAGGTGTTGAGCATTCAATTTTTTTTAAAAGTGGACAGTACACTAAGAAAGTTTGAGAAACACTGCATTAGATGATGTAAGTGTCACCAATTCTTTAATCACAGAAAATTTATTTATTATTGTTCTGATGTAGGTATTTAGGTTGTTTTAACTGTGGAAATTTTCAAGTACCAGAGCCCCTTTGGCCATTAAAAGTAAAAAATAGGATCTGTTACACACACAACTGATTTAAACTTTCTCAAGAATAGAGGTAGTTGTCTTAAATTATGCAATTTGAGAAACCAAATGTTGAAAATTGTTTTTTTTTTTTTTTTTTTT
>AYEL01062931.1:0-22707 GCA_000484575.1 Olivierus martensii
GTGTTTCAAAACTATATGTTATAAATGCAAAGACAGGTAGAGGGGACCTACATAAGCAGATTTTGTAGAGGAGTGTGGGTGCGAAAAATGCAGCGTTGAAGCGCTAGCATGACTGATTAATTCGTCTCCTCCTCACTGTCATAGTAAATTTTAAAAATGCAGATAAAACTCATTTAAAATGTCCTAAATATATGGAAAATATCATTTATTTATTATATTTGTTACAAAAAAATTAACATTAATAAAATGAATTGTTCGTGGAAACAGTTTTTAATTATCAATCTTCACCAGAAGGACAATTGGGCACACTTCAGAGTTTTTTGTCAAACGAACCCATAAATACTGATTAACAGCTTATAGATTCAACGATTATTATACAGATAAGAATTGATTTTGCGTTTTGATGGCGAACGAACAGTGACACAAACCCATAAATACTGATTAACAGCTTATAGATTCAACTATTATTATACAGATAAGAATTGATTTTGCGTTTTGATGGCGAACGAACAGTGACATGCACTCGCAGATTTATTGTCTATTTGAACTGTGACATCACACCACTCGTGGGTGTCAAGTAATATATAAAAGAAAAACAAACAATAGAATCAGACTTTGTTCGCAGAATTTAAAATAATAATCGTCTAGAAATCACTTTAAGAAACTAAAAACTAGTGAACTGTTGCGCGTCTATTTTTAATTAATTAAATAATTTGTTTTCATTACTATATGTTAATTATCATTTACTTAAATATATTTTTATATGGTTATAATTTTATTAATTTTAATAATGATATTGATGGATTTGAATCAATGGTGATAAAAAAAAAATAACAATTAACAACTGAGCTAACGAATCACATATGACGTTTTAGAGCTCTATTTTGTCAAATGTTCACATAATTGGAAGTCGTTAACCAAAAACCTACATCATTAACTGAGACATTATATTCTTACAGCCTCTCGTCGTTAACCAAGGTACCACTGTACTACCATTAAATAACAATTAACAACTGAGCTAACGAATCACATATGCGATGACGAGCTGTTTTAGAGCTCTATTTTGTCAGATGTTCACATAATTGGAAGTCGTTAACCAAAACCTACATCATTAACCGAGACATTATATTCTTACAGCCTCTCGTCGTTAACCAAGGTACCACTGTACTACCATTAATACTTCTTCAATAAAAGATATTTATTACTTTTTCTGTTCCTTGGGATGTTATGGTGGGTTTTAAAAAGTCTCATTTGAGTATGTAATTGTTATCAATTTCAGCAATTTAGTAATCAAAATAATGACCACTGAGGAGAGAGCATTATCACGCTCATCATATATTCAGGCAAACAACAAATTTTTAAACACTGCAAATTGACTCATGCAGTGTGATTATGACAACTTCACTATTCAATGGTATATTGAAATGTGCGTGGAGAAAGCCTATCAATTGATTTCTACAAGTCCTGATAATAAAAGACAAAAATCTAATAAAAGTTACATTAAAAATGTTTAGTATTTCTGAAAGCATAAATGTATGTGAACTAGTGATTGCAAATTTACCAACTTTTTCTATTAGCAGTAATTCGGTAAAATTTTTACACAAAACCCGTATACCGGTAAATTACCAGGAATTCTTTAAACCATGAATATAAAATAAAAATTCATAATAATAAAACCATTTTATTTGACTCTCATATATTGTGACAAAAGTATATGAAAAGAAATTGTATTCTGAAGATAAATATAATACATTCTGAACACACTTATAATTTGTTGAATTTTATTTATATTATATAAATAAAATTCAACAATTTTATAACAAATTATAAGTAATACTTACACATGAATAATTTTTCACAATGAAAACAATTATAAAATATATAATTAAATACGTGATTTATTTGTCAACTTGTTTTAAAAAAATAAGCATATAAGAAACATAACTGATCAACACTTTGGTCTCCTAATTGTGATCTAATTTTTGTACAAAATAATTCCGCCATAGGAAAAGTTCTTTCAGATTCCACACTTGTTTGGTTTAATAGTTATTAAAGAATTGTACACTATTTGAATATATTTCCCCCTTATATTTTCTTTTGTTGGAAATATTCCAATTCTTTTTTTACGATTTTATTAATATTTTTTACTTTTTTTTGTGCCAGAGGCAGATTATCATGTTGTATTTCTGTTTTTCTTTTGATCAATAAGTTTCTCTTTCATGGATAATGTAATTGCAGATGTCGAAGGAATTGTGTATACTGAATTTTCGGAATCAGCAATATCTATTATTTCTGTTTCAACCTGGCTGACATATGTGTATCATTTTCATTGCATGGATATATGTGTTCAATCAATTCCACAACTTTATTTCTGATTATAGTTTTACTTATATTATCGTATTCTGATCAGTTAGTTTTTTCAGCATAAATTTTAATGTAACATCGGCAATATATAAATTAACATTTTTAGAGCAGCGTGTTTCAATAGTAACTTTTATTGGTTGTAACACTAATATTGTATCAGACAACAATTGAAGGTCATTGTTGTTAAAATTAATATCTAATTTTAAATCTATCAGACTTTTTCTGACACAGTTAGCAAGCAAAGCAAACTTTACTTGACTATCTCTGCTTTCAACACTAGAAATTAGAGACATTAAACTCAAGCACTATAAGCAGTGCTTGAGTTTAATGTTTCTAGCAAGCAAACTATTCCATCCCATTTTACATTCTAATATTAAAGAAAGTTCCTTACCAATTTCTTCTTTTACATGTTTTTGTAATATATCATCATTTTTTGTTGGTGACTTGTGAAATATTTTGACTACTTTTCGTATTTTGTATATGAGAGAACACAAATTTACATTTTGTACAGAATTTGTTTAAGAACTAGTTATCATATCCTATATTACTTCTAAAACCCCATTATTGTATTTAGTGTGAATTTTGGGACATAAATATTTTAATTTTGTTGAAGCATTATTATAATATAATATAGCCAATTATGCAGTTAACCAAGTTGTTGCTTACTTGAGTGAACTTTAAGTCACAAAAATGCAATAAACTTAAGGGTATTTCAGCATTATAAAATATCTCTGTCATATTCTTCGTCAGAGTTGTCAGAATACTAATACAGCCAGACTTCCCCTGGCGGATAAAGTTTACATTAAATTTTCAAACGATTATTATTTTTGAATTAGAGCTAAGGTGCCAAATCCCCTGATTAGTGTGCTGTCAGAATACTCAGAAAAATCATCTTCAGCTGATTCAACAGATTCTGCTTCTTCGTCTTCAGTTTCATCTACTACTATATCATTTCTGTTATACAGAAGTTGGATCATAACAAACTGGATTTTATACACTAAACATAATTGGTGATTTACATTAATAGACCACGGCCCAGCGAATAAGTACAAAAAGTATTATAGTTATGTACATAATTTACTGAATTACCAGTAAAAACAATGTAGAATTACCAGTAACAATTTGAGGCTAAAATTCGCAATATACCAGTATTGCAATCCTTAATGTGAATTAAATATTTTCCAATTATGAATATGAATAAAAACAAAGATATAGGTGCTACTCTACTTATGATAGAGTTATGTTTTGATAATCCAATCACAGATCGAGAAAATCTTAAGTTGAAAATGGCCAGTAACAGTAATAATTTTAGTAGTAATAGCTGACAATGGATACCCAATACTCCAAGACTATAAAACATCTAAAATTAAACCATTTCCAACATAGCAAAAATCATGCAGAACTGAACCCAGATCCTTTTCAGTAATAAGCAATTTCTTTATCATGTAACTGTCAGCCAATTGTAAATTTTTAATAAAACAGAAAAAGTATTTCTAGTTAATATGCTGCAAAAACAGATAAGTTCAGAATATTGTAAGGATAATCATAAGATCAGATTATCATAAGTTGATCATGTGTAAATGTTATTTATTACATTAACAACAGAAAAAGAATTTCTAGTTAATATGCTGCAAAAACAGCTAAGTTCAGAATATTGTAAGAATAATCATAAGATCAGATTATCATAAGTTGATCATGTGTAAATGTTATTTATTACATTAATCCTTTCCCACTATACTTGCCAGATTGTACAGAAGAACTATGCAGATTTAATAACTTCCAACATTTGCCAACTTTTGCTTTGAAGAAATGTGTAATGTGTATATGTCTCCTTTTTGTACTTATAAGTACTTATGAGTACAAATGGGAGAAAATAGGAAATAAGAAATAAATTTTGTACTTACAAGTACAAATTTTGAAAAGATTAATATTTGCAAAATTTTTTTTTGCTTGCACAGCAATGACAATGGGAGAAAATAGGACACACATACACATTATACACATATTTCTTCAAAGCAAAAGTTGGCAAATGTTGGATTTGAATGTATATATGTATATTGTAAATATATTAACTTTTTTTAAATAAAACTGTTGCTTGCTTCTTTCTTTTTTTCTGCTAATGACCTGTCACATTATCTCGTGACAGGAATCTTTTAATTATTCCTTAACTTTCCTATAATCTTCTATCTTCATTCTTCCCAAGCCAAACCAATGAGTAGTGACTTCTATCTCTATTTCCAACAATATTTTTGCATGTGCTAAAATCACTCTTGATAGGAGATATGTTAATAAGCACATTTATATCCTATCAGATAGTCAAAGCTGCATTAAAAGCACTTGATAACTCCCACTTTACTTCTAAGCTTGTATGGGATAGTCGTTTTCTCATTGAGGAACTGGCTACCAGGAATAAAGTTCAACTTGTTTGGGTGCCAGGGCACAAAAGGATTGAGTGAAATGAGTTTGCTGATGGACTGGCCAAGAAAGGGGCTTCTTGTCCCTGAACCTACCCTGGGCATCAGATATGATGCATTTGGGCAGGTTGTCAGGGATTGGTGGCAGCTCAGCATCTCACCTATTGGAGATCTATTCCTGCATTAAGGCAAGCAAAAACTCTCATTTTAGATTCTTCTTTACAGAGAACTAAAGAGTTGCTTGCATTGCATAAAAATGAAGCTATCACAGGGGGTCCATACAGGGGACTGTCATCTTAGAAGGCATCTTTACTTAATTTGGATTACTTATAATCCTAATTGTCTCCTTTTCACATTTTGTGTGAATGTGTGGCTCTTTCAGAGTACGGTATGATCTTCTTGGATTGCATTTTCTTGTACAAGATAATCTTTTTTACAGGTCCATTAAAGAAGATATTATTTTGTGATTAAGACAGGACTTCTTATGAATGATCCTGTGGATATTCCGGACCCGGAAACGGAAATTCGGCAAGATCGAATTGACAGGCACTGACTTGTAAGTTAATTATTTAATTGGTCGAAAAGTGACAGAAATTTATTAAACTATTGTCATATTTTTAATAAAATTTATTTATTGTTATGTTTTTTCTTCTATTTAATAATTTTTATTTCAATTTTTTATAAATTTTCAAATTTATAAAATGTAAAGAGAATGGAGTTTCATTTGCTAAAATAAAACAAAATCTGAACTGACTTATAGAACCTAAAAATAAATTTAAAGAAACAAAATAAATTAGAATCATTAAAAACTTGGTATATTATTTACATTTTGTATTCTATTCATTATCTACAGGGGACGAAATGTGGGAGGCAAAATGCGAGGGACCAATACAGGAGAAAAATGTGTCGGGGGCGATGTTATATTATTTACATTTTGTATTCTATTCATTATCTACAGGGGGCGAAATGTGGGAGGCAAAATGCGAGGGACCAATACAGGAGAAAAATGTGTCGGGGGCGAAACGTGAAAGGCGAAATGCAAGGGGCCACTTTTTCGGATCCCGCTATTTATTGAGTCAGTATTTTTAAACATTTTAAATCAGTATTTTAAATAAATGGTCAGTATTATACCAATTAATATAAAACTATCAATATTTTAATTAAAATATTTGTAAATATAATAATTTGTCAGTATTTTAAATAGATGGTCAATATTTAAAAAAATATCAGTGTGTAATAACATTAGCTGTTAGTAAAGGCTGCTGCCGTTTTTAATCAATAATATTTAAATATACAACAAAATTACTAATGTAAGCCTACTATATAATAATTTATTCTGATTATTGGCACTCTTTAGTACTTATATGCAAGCATATAATAGACTTAACTATATGCTTAAAATATGTCAAACCTTCCCCATATCAGTGTGTAATAACATTAGCTGTTAGTAAAGGCTGCTGCCGTTTTTAATCAATAATATTTAAATATACAACAAAATTACTAATGTAAGCCTACTATATAATAATTTATTCTGATTATTGGCACTCTTTAGTGCTTATATGCAAGCATATAATAGACTTAACTATATGCTTAAAATATGTCAAACCTTCCCCAGCAGTTAAATAAGTGGCTACACAGTGCGTCCTATAAGTTTTAAGACTGTGGCTATAAAATCGGTACTACTACTAGCTACCTTCATGAAATCTTGGGAACTACTTATTACAGCCTTCCTTTCCTCCTATATGATGTTTCAAGTCCATCGGACTACATGCAACTGTTTAGTAGCAGTTCGCGTGGTAGTATCAAGGTAGTTGCTGTCATAATTTCGCGATGAATAAAAATAGGGAACAACGTGTTGCTATTAAATTCTCTTTCAAAACCGGCAAAAGTGCAACGGAAACTTTCGAAAAGTTGAAAGTGGCTTAAGCTGGATCTGTTATGTCTCGTGCTACTGTTTTTCGGTGGTACAACCTTTATGCGAAGGGTAGAGAGTTGGTTGAAGACATGGAAAGGTGTTGGTCATTTTTTTCAACTCCAAAGGCATCGTCCACAAAGCCTGTATGCAGTATATTTCATTTACATGTTAACTTTCATTTTATTTATGCATGTCAGTACAAGACCATTTGTCTGAACTAAGATATTTTTACTCTTTAAGTGTTTTAGTGATACATAATATATTCAAGCAATTATACATAAAAATTATGTATCATAAAGAGAGGCTAATTTCTTTTATTGGTGTTTATTTGTTAATCACATTTTAAGGATATGACAGAGAACAAATTTTAAATAAATTTTTCTTGAATATCAACAAATAATATTTTTATTCTTTTATAAGTAATTTTCTCTTCTACTTATGTTATATTAAATGATATCATTGAACAGTATTGAGTATAACTAGGCTTGAAATAAGCCTAGATTATTTAATTTGGATACAGTGGGTGATTGGTTAATGAACTGTTCGAATAATGAACAAATCGGATAACGAACACTTTTTTGAAAGATTTTTATGTTCGGATAATGAAACAACTTCACAGAGGCGGACTGACCGAATGACAGATCAGCCGGATGGCTGTGTGGTAAAGCTGTCCCACAGACTGACCGAATGACAGATCAGCCGGATGGCTGCATGGTAAAGCTGTGCCTGACCGAATGACAGATCAGCCGGATGGCTGCGTGGTAAAGCTGTGGCTTCCATTCTGGAGGATCCAGGGGTCCAACTCTGATTTTAGGAGGGATCTGGGTCCGGACCATTGAAACCCATCCTTCAGTCTTCCGGTTGACCCCATCATGGGTGTTGGTCAGCCTGTGATGATGGCGGCTCTATAGTGGCCCCCATCATGGGTGTTGGTCAGTCTGTGATGATGGCGGCTCTATAAGTGGCTATTGCCAGATAAAAATATTCCATGAGGATATTTTGGCTTAACTAACCTATCACCAGATAAAAATATTCCATAAGGATATTTCGGCTTAACTAACCTAAAGCCAGATAAAAATATGCATGAGAATATTTCGGCTTAACTAATCTAACGGAATGACAGGCTTATTAGGCCTTTCATGGGATATTTCTGGCTTAACGAACCTAACGGAATGACAGGCTTAGGCCTTGCGCGTTCGTTAAAAACGAGTTAAGCAAACAAATGACAGGCTTAGGCCTTGCGCGCTCATGGACTTATGCGTAAGGATGGAAGAAAAGTAGTTTTCCCGATTAAAATGTACTCGGAGACAACATAAAACAAATCAAAACATTATTAGAGAAGTTAGAGAGAGATTTTACAATTTTTTGGTGTTAGAATGGCACCCATATAGTTTGAGGTCAATAGGCTTGGGGGATCTCTACCACGACAATGCTATTAATCACAAGATCAATAGGCTTAGGGGATCTCTACCATGACAATGCTATTAATCACCAATAGGCTTGGGGATCTTAATCATGACAATGCTATTAATCACTTTAGAATTTTTTGGTCTTAGAATGGCACCCATACTAGGTTGAGGTCAATAGGTGGAGATCTCTACCAAGACAATGCTATTAATCACTTTCGAAAATTTCTGAAGAGAAGTTAGAATGGCACCCATACCAGGTTGAGGTCAATAGGCTTGGGGATCTTGTTAGAATGGCACCCATACCAGGTTGAGGTCAACAGGCTTGGGGATCTCTACCCAGAGAGATTTTACAAATTTTTTAGTCTTAGAATGGCACTATACCAGGTTGAGGTCAATAGGCTTGGGGATCTCTACCACGACAATACTATTAATCACTTCCAAAAAATCCTGAAGGAGAGAGAAAAGCAATCGACTTATTAATCACTTCCGAAAAATCCTGAAGGAGAGAGAAGAATCGATATTGGACATATTCTTTATCGGAAAATAAATATAATAGATGAAATGCCAAGACTAATGTGTTGTATATATTATAGTAATTACATATAAATAAACATAGTAAGAAATTATATACATATATGGAAAATAAACATAATAGATTAAAATGCAAGACTATGTATGTTATATTAGAAAATAAACATATAGATGAAAATGCAAGACTATGTATGTATATATTACTAATAGATGAAAATGCAAGACTATGTATGTATATATTATTGTTATTACTATAAAAATAAATAAACGTAGTAAGAAATTATATAATTTTTATTTATGTTTTTTGTAAACATAAATAAAAAATTATATATTTACTTACTATGTTTACGAACCGGAACGAATTAATCAAATTCCCATTAAAACCTATGGTAAATCAATGATTGGTTAATGAACAATTCGGATAATGAACATTTTCTTGAACGGATTATGTTCGTTAACCGATCACCCACTGTATATATTTTGGATATATATTTTGAAATAAGCAATTCTGGATAGAATCAATCTACTTTCTGAACCTGTCTTTTATTTTGGAATGACTAAAGGATTAAAATTAATATCATAAAATCTGTTAAATAGCTTCATAGTTCTTATAGGAAACTAAACATCTACAATTTTAAAAAGATGAATTTACAGAATGCTATGTCCTTATAATTTTAGACAGTAGACAAGGATGCAAGAATACACTCCATGAGAGACATGGAATTTCCTGCACAGCAGTTAGGACATTCATTATATGCATATGGGAATGGAAAGAGCTAGGATGCAAATATTTTAAATTATTACTCTCATTTATTGTTCTATTAATCATGTATAGAATTAATTAAATATATACACAGTTAATTAGAAATTATGTGTGAATTATTTACTCATGTGATACATAACAAATACAACCCAGGAGTAAATTAAATTAATTAAATAGTTATAATTTAAATTAATTTTAAAATACATGATCATTTGGCTAACTTCTATAAAATTCAATCAAATAGTTTAATAGTTATTATTAGAAAAACCTTTGAACCTTGAATATTAGTCATTTTTAAATAGATGAAAATGAAGGATTGATCAATGTACCATTGAGATTATCTTCAATGACCTGATCATCCCCTGTGTGAGAAATCACTCAACAGAGGTAAGTTAAAACCATGTTTTTCCATTACATATGAAATTCCATCATCAAGATATGGCCAATATACAATATACAACACATAGAAGGTGCCAAGGTCTAGGATAGAAGGAATTGATTCAAAAATTTATATAACAAATAAAGATAATAGATTTATTTAAATAACAATAATAATAGAAATATAATAAACTGTTAATGCAACAATGCAATTCAAGTTGAACTTAGAATAGTGAAAGCAGAACAAGATTTTATAGACTTTCTTAAATAGATAAGAGAGCTATTCATTCTGCCAACAACATATACCTGAGAGAAAAAAGAGAATTGTTTTAATTTTCCAGTGTTCCAATTCTTCATTCTATTATATTCTTATGTGGCACTACTCATCTCCCTTCATCTCTGTCAGACTGCTGCCAGACAGGACAGGACAGTCTTCTTTTTTTTAACTCATTGCATTTCTTCTGTTTTTTCCTGACAGAAATTAGAAAATAATTGATTCTTCTTCTTTAATGTCCAAGCGTGTCCATCTGCTCACTCTTCTCCAGGCAAGGAACCAGTACTATTTATTTGCTTGGAAAATGAAACTTCTTTCATTTGTTTCTCATGCAAAGCAAGAAACTTGTAACATAAAAGATGTTGCTAGTCTTCAAGTAAATGATAAATTTTTGTTGTTTTGCAATTATTTTCTCGCTTTTCCCCCTCTCAGATATTCTAAAACATATAGCTGATAATGATATTAGAAAGACAAATTACAAATGAAACTTAAAATTTTAGAACAAAATATAAAAATAAACTAAAACTACATATTAAACTAAATTAACATTATTTTGATATATCAAGATCCTTTTAGATCTTAACACTGCTAAATTTTATAAAAATCAAATAAATACATTCATAATATATTATAAACCAGGGTTATCCAATTTGCAGCCCAGGATGGCTTTGAATTTGATGCAACAAGCAATTTTAAGCATAAATAATTTACTAATGTTTTTAATACCAAGAGATACAGAAAATATGCTTTATTTTGGCCTGGCACTTTTGTGCCTTACACAATATATTTTTTTTTAATATTGTTTCAGGTGTATTTCAAGTGTCTTTTGCTGCCAAGGAAAGGAGGAATGCTCGGTTTGTCGGTCCATTTTATTTATGTTTCAATAATAGAAAGCGCACCCCCCCAGTTATCCATTAGATCCATTTATATATACAGTGTGTTTCAAAACTATATGTCATAAATGCAAAGGCAGGTAGAGGGGACCTAAATAAGCAGATTTTGTAGGGGAGTGTGGGTGCAAAAATTGCAGCATTGAAGCACTAGCACATCCTGGATGGCTAGCATTGGATAGGACGGGGCGGACCTGTTCCTTGGCCACCATGCTCTTTCAGATTTGACGTGCTTGGATTTCTTCTCTAGCACGTCCTGGATGGCCAGCATTGGATAGGATGGGGTGGACCTGTTCCTTGGCCACCATGCTCTTTCAGATTTGACGTGCTTGGATTTCTTCTTTTGGGGTCACATTAAAAGCATGGTGTGCGATAGTCCCATAACATGTGAAGAAGATCTGGTTGCCCGATTGTCTGTTGCTGCTGGAAATGTGTGTGACATGCCTGATGTTTTTACTAATGCCAATCCATGTGCCAGCCGCTGTGAATCTTGTATCGCTGTTGGTGGTCGCTCTTTCGAGCAGCTATTGTAAACTGTTTGATAAATTGTTGCTTTCCTTTGTCTTTACTTGTCTTTTCACTTACCTGTTGTTAATACTGCCTTATGTGCTAGCGCTTCAACGCTGCATTTTTTGCACCCACACTCTTCTACAAAATCTGTTTATTTAGGTCCCCTCTACCTGCCTTTGCATTTATGACATATAGTTTTGAAACACTCTGTATACATATTTACAGAACTTTATTATAAAAGTAAATTAAACATTTAATTAGTCAGTTATATGAAAAATTAATCCATCATCGACCACTAAGACAAGCTATAAACATTAGGAGTGATCACTAAAAGCCAGAGTATATTGAGAAAAGCATCAAAAATTGTTACTAGAGTATATGATTTTTTAAAACATTATTTGTAACTGCACATTGCTATTCTTTATAAAGAACTATTTATAACTATAAGTCTATTTTCACCATGATGTTCTATTGAGATATTTTCCTATCATGTTATCTAGTCTGTTAATTTAATTTCAGATAAAAAATAATCCATTTAATTTTAATTTTTACAATAATTAACATCTGAATAATAATTTAAATTTTTTAAATATAAATTTTTTTATTTCTTTAATAGACAATATGGATTTCTATCATTTATGCATTGTCGGAGCAGGTATGATAGGCTCTGCAACAGCTAGACATGCATCTACAGATCCTTCATTGAGAGTTTGTCTCATTGGTCCTGATGAACCAAAGGTTAAAAAAATGTTGGTTTCATTTAAATTTAATAAATTTTTAAATATTCACTGATATGTTTATTTGAAAAAAAATCTTTTTAGGATTGGAATACTGCAGAAATATTTTCTGCACATTATGATGAAGGTAGACTTACATATATTTTAGAAGAATGTCTTGTGAGTCAAAAACTTACAAAAGAATCAATAGCTCGTTATCGAGAAATTGAAAAACTGTCAGGTAAGAATTAAGAAATTTTTAACAGTAAAGTTTCACAGCATATAGATAGGCAAAAATATGAATAGACATTTCAATAAAAAAAAAGATTGTTACAGAATTTTAAGGAATTTTAAAAGCAGTTTTATACTCTGGTAATTAAATTCTTTTAAATAGTCAATAAATTGTTTTTTCATTGAAATTTTATTTAAAAAGATATATTAATCATTAAAATTAATTAAATCATTAATAATTATTTGATTATTAAAATCAATCTAAGTATTTGTTCTTTCTAAGAAGAAAGAAATTCGAATATAGTATTTGTTCTCTCTTTCTTAATAACATGAATAATAATTTTACAAAAATGGCTATAGGAAGAAATAATTATATGGTGCACACAAAATATATTATATTTATTAAAAAATTGCAAAATTATTCAACATAACCATGAAATAAGAATGAGGAGAATAAATTCTATTAATATTTAACTTAAAGAGATTTAATTTGTATATTATAATTTTAATAAAATTACCGGTATTATTCAAGATATTATATATAGTTTATATATAAAATGCAATTTGTAAAAAGCATTTATAATAAAATTTCATTAATTTATAATTATTTCAATCCTTCCAGAACCTATTTTATTTCAATACATGAGTAATAAAAACAAAATTATATAAAAAACCAAGAAAATATTGGGTTGTTTGGAAAATAATTTTGTTGTTTCATGAAAATGAATGACAACTTTTTAATAGTATATAAATATTTTATTTAATTATATATTGACTATTTTGGTCCAACACATGTGCTATCTTTCTAGTGATAGCATGATTCCATGCTCATAGAATTTCTGATCTTTGTTTGCAAAAAACTGAACCAAGTGATTTTTACATTCTCATTTAAACTAAGTGTTTTGCCATCTAAAAATCCTGTAAAGACCAGAATAAGTAACAATCAGAGAGTGTCAGATATGACAAATATGATGGGTATGGTAGCACATTCCATCCAAGCTGTAACAGCTTCTGGCGAGTCATCAAACTTGTATGAAGGGCATTGTCATGGTGAAACACTACGCCTTTTCTGTTAATCAATTCTGGCCTCTTGTGTTTGATGGAATCACTCAGTTTGTCCAATTGGTGACAGTACACTTCCAAATTAATTGTGGAATTGTCTGGTAGAAGCTCAAAAAGAAAAAAAAAATCCCTTGAAATCCCATTAAACAAAGAGCATCATTTTTTGATGAATATCGGGTTTCAGAGTGATTTGAGCCCATCCATTTCTTCTGGTCCATGATTGCTTGCATTCAGTTTTGTTGTAAACAATCCACTTTTCATCAACAGTTATGATCTACATCAGAAAGAGATCATTTTCTTCATGTTTGAGCAGCAAATCACAGTCAATGTCGATGCAATTGAGCAAAGCTTCCTTTGAGAACATGTGGAATTCAAATATCAATGTTTCAACTGGTCGTGAACAGTTGAATTCAGTAAATTCAATCTTATAGCAATTTCTCATGTTGTTATTCAGCTGTTTGCTTCAACCAATACCTTTATTTTGTCATCATTAGCTTCAAGTAACCTTCCAGCACAAAGTGCATATTTAGCATCAAAATTGTCAGAATGAAATTTTGCAAACCAGTTTTGGCACTGGCTATATTTTCTCCCTACATTTCACATAACTTTTTTCTTGCTTGAACAGCATTCTTAATTTTTCAGTAATAAAAAAGGCAAAACATGCTGGAAAATCACCATTTTATTTTCCATTTTTGATAAGACACAAAACAAAAACAACTGCACAGAGTCAAAATGAATTTTATAAATATACCTTGAAACGTCAGCTGTTGAAATTTATAATGACAGTATGGCTTAGAATGAAATTTGTGGGTAAAAATACAACTAATGCCACTGGTGGGAAAAACGAAATTACTTTCCAAACAACTCAATAATTTTCATTAATAGAGATTATTTTCATACTTCTCAAAAAGTACTAAACAAGTTTTCTGAAGTTCTGTTTCAACTTTGATTCACAATATAAATGGATGTTATAATTTAAATATAACTGCAGAATTGATTTTGATTGAAAATTTAGTTAATGTTAAAATAGTGACAGTCTAGTTAAACATCTATAAAATAAGCACTTTTTGCAATGTAGAACAATTTATTAAAACTTAACAAACGTTTTTGGCTTATATTTCTCATCAGGTTAGATGATGATGAAGGCTATATACCAAAAATGTTTTTTAAGTTTTAATAAATTGTTCTACACTGCAAAAAGTGCTTATTTTATAGATGTTTAACTAATTTGATTAGTAGAAGCATAAGGTTTATTATGGATGGTAGTGATAGTCTTTCACATATATTTATGTATATATGGAGTCCTTTTCTTATGATGGTCTGATCTTATGACAGTGATTATTTATGATAAAAAGCCATACTTATAATGATTACCATCATTGATTTTAAAATAATGGTGGCCTGTAGGCCATCTGACCAAATGACCACCAAATGGAAATGGATTATATTAAATACTTCCATTATAAAATTTCATGCTTAATCCAAATCTTACACTTTCAAATTTTTCCAGGAAAGGTCCAGTTTTGTCCATTCAATTTCATCCTTCACCTGACTGCCAATCTGTATTATGAGAGTGGAGGTTGTGATGAGCCTTGGAATGCTCTGCCACTTAGTATTCAATAAGAAGGAAGGTGGCATATACAATAGAATAAATAATTCAATAGAAAAATGACAGCCATGGTGCTTCAGTGCTTCTTTAGTTAAATGCTTTGTTTCAATTCAATAATTCTTCCTGACTTGTCTGAAATGAAAATATATTGAAGTAATTTGGAAAATTTTCTTTGTGGTTGTCACTCAGGTATTGAACCCTCTAAATTGAAAATTCTTGTTGACTTTCACAAATATAGTAAGTTATTTGCAGTTTGAACTTTTTCCTTTGATGTTTTAAGTCACTTTTCACTTGATGGATACTAAGCAGAAGGACATTCCCAGTGCCTACCATGGCTGCCTATATCTCTAATGGGGTCTGGTGGAGGATGAGGTTCAATGAGCATCTCAAATTCTTTTCTGAAGGAAACTGTGAGATTGTGGAACCCAGAAATTGAACTCAATCCTCCAAGATGGAAATACAATATGCTTACACTCTGGCCATTTGGCTAACTTGCACTTGGACTGGAATAGACACCATTATGTAATAATCATGCAATGATTGAGAAGTGGAATTAAAGAATAATTGTTTATTTTTGTTAGAAATTTGGACATAAAGATGTAACGTATACATTTCACTTTTGTTTTTACCTAGTGTTCTCATTATATTTTATCTACACAACATTTTGGTAGGCATGATAATTATATTTTCCTCATTTATTCTTTAAAGAAAGCATTTATTCAGCATTATTGTACTATATTAATCTTATCAAAAACATGTTGAATATTTTGAATTTTGATAGTTAGGGAATCTGATACAGTAAATTTCTAACATTGTGCCCATGGAAAATCATGTTCAGAGTTATGATGAATTTGAATTATAAGTGAAATTTTTGAGTGCATTCTTCTCATAAAGATTGTAACATAATATTATTGTTGTTCACAAATGGTCATTACAGCCTAACTTAGAACCTTTATTTATCTAATTTTTTGGTTTATCCAACTACTGTATCCTTAAATCAATCAGATAATCAATATTTTATTATGCAATAAGTTTATAGAATATTTTGTTTTTAAAGGAATACCATTTTACAATCCTGTTGGTTGTTTATACATTGGTGAAAAAAATGAAGACTGTACAATCCGTATGCAAAATGCATGCATTATCAATAATATTCCTGTAGAAGATATATCTCATCAATCACTTTTTAAAAATAAGTAAGTATCTTTGAAATTTGTAAATGTAAACAATCAGTCCTTGTTTAGCATTACCTCAGTTAGCATTATTTTATATTTATACTGAGAGAAAAATATAATAAAAAATTAAAGCTTTTAAGGCTATATTGGAATAGAATAAAGTCCTATTTTCTTATGTTTCTCTTTATTAAGGAGATTGAGATGAAGTGAAAAACCTAAAATACTATATTAAACTTGGTAACCACATTTTTTATGAATATTAATTGAAGCATACAATATTAGCATGAATACTAATTGAAGCATAGTATTAAACTATATTCACATAGGATCTTTTTGCTATTCTGAACTTATATTTACACACAAAAATATGCCAATAATTAAATGTATCATTGTTTCATACTGTATCTTAAAGAAATTATTTTATTTTGTATACTATGATATGTTATAAATATACAGTGGTACCTTGGTTAATGACGGTAATCCGTTCCAGCAGAACCGTTGTTATCCAAGTAATATATTCAGCAATATTTAGGAAATATGCATAATTGCCGGTAAAAGTGAGAAATTTAATGAAATTTATCAAACTTACCAAGGTGATTAATTAGTTATTATGCATAATTACCAATCAATTTTATCATAACTTGATATGGATATATATATATAATTATTTATTTCTTTTTCTCACAACTGACAACTAAATAAGACAAAAAAAAATTTTATTAGATAAAAATATTTTTACCTTAAATATCTATTCTGTAATAATGACATATTTTTTTCAGCTGTTGTTATGCATTCTCCCATTTTATCCAAACAAAAATTCTTCTTTAGTTCAAAACAATATTTCTATAAAGAAAAATTTTATTATATAAATTATACAATTATTACTTTTGCAGAGCTGATTTGCTGATTGTAGAACCAGCACAATAGCTTTATTTATTTATTCAAACAATAGAAATAAATGTGTTTATGAACTAAAAACTCTGCTAAACTAATTGTGGCTATTTGCAACATAACAGCTCTTTAGTACTATTTCTTGTGATTACTGTAGGGCAATGGAGTGATGATTATTGACTCTAGCACTAGTCTGCACTGTTAGGCAATATAGAGCCTAGGTTAATGAACTGAGCAAGAGACTGCACTAAGGGAGATTCAAAAACTGCTGTTTGCATTCTCTTGTTTTAGAAGTATATGTCCTATCTAAACTTCCCTATAATGAGTGTTCAGATTTTCCCATTTGGGCTAATTTTAAAATACATGCTATGTTTCTGTAAATACATATTACAGTGTTAACGACGGTAATCCATTCCAGGATTACCGTCGTTAACCAAAACAGTCGTTATCCAAGGAGACATTAAAAATTATTTTTCTTGCATAAGAGCTTTTAAAATGTATTTATTATGATATGAAAACAGAGATTTTGGAATATAGAATTGGATACAATACTGCTTTAATGTAAGACATTTAAAAATAATGTACAAACTCTGCTTTATGCTACTTCAGTCAATGCAAAATTCAGTTACTGCAATTTGGAAAATTAACCATTTCCTGTTTTACACAAGTAATTATTCAATTACTGCAAAACACTGTTTAAATTTCTAAAAATGCTATTAGTACATTTGATAACACAGCCAACACGGAAAGTGTGTGCTGTCACCATCCATGGCTATCACCTAGAACAAACAAGTGTTATCACTGACATACTTCTGATAAAATCTTTTCTCAATTTACATATTGATAATTTTTAAAATACAGTATAAATGTGATATGAAATTATTAGTTCTTTATTTTCATTTATAGTTTTAGTTCATAATTCAAACTTTTAAACATTCATCACCTGTTAAATAAACTTTGTATTAGGTTAAATTGCTAAGAAGATACAGAAGAATAAAGGGAGAAAAAAAATCAATCCTAACATGAATAGAAGAATGAAATCCACAAAAAGTTTGAAAAAGTAATCACTAGCTGTAGGAAATTATATAATGAGGAAAAAATTAAACTGTTCAACTTTGAACAGATTTTTCTGAAAATTTATATCTGATATAATTATGAAATAATAAATATTAATTTTTGTTAACTTTACAATGTCATTATATTCAGCTAAAATTTGTTTTAAAAACATTCTAAAACTTGATGATTTGGATGATTAGAATTCATTGTAATAATTCACATTAATTACATTAATTATTTAATGCAAATTTGTCTTACTGACAAAAGTCAGGGATGAATTAATCATGTAAAGCAGAGTTTGTCAGAATCGGAAACTTATACTAAAAAATAAACATTTTCATATAACAGGTAAGAGATTTAATGAAAACTATAATGTCAATATTTATCATTTTTAGCTTATTTTTATGAATATACTATTGCATTATGATTTCTAAATATAATAGTACTTTGGTTAACAATGGTAATCCTGGAACAGATTATCGTTGTTTACAAAATCTCTGGTTTCATATCATAATAAACATTTTAAAAGCTCTTATGCAGGAAAAATAATTTTTAATGTTTTAAAATCATACTAAAACCATCGTTAACCAAGGTGCGATTCCCCATAAGATTTAATTGAAAATTGATTTAATTCATTCAGGCTCCTCCTCACCACCATAGTAAATATTAAAAATGCAGATAAAACTCATTTAAAATGTCCTAAAAATATGGAATATATCATTTATTATATTTGCTACAAAAAAAAATTAACATTAATAAAATGAATTGTTCATGAAAACAGTTTTTAATTATCAATCTTCACCAGAAGGACAATTGGGCTCACTTTGGAGTTTTTGACAAACAAACCCGTAAATAGTGATATAAGATCTGCAGTGATATATAAGATCTTATCTGTATAAGATTCAACAATTATTATACAGATAAGATTTGATTTTGTCTTTTGATGGAGAACGAACAGAGATATGCATTCGCTGATTTATTGTCTATATGAACTGTAGGATCTTGGACAGACGTTTTGCTTCTTCTGATGGAATCCAAAACTGCGACATCACACCACTTGCAGATGTCAAGTAATATATAACGCAAACCAACAATAGAATCAGACTTTGTTCGCAGAACTTAAACTAATAATCGTCTCAAAATCACTTTAAGAAACTAAAAACTACTGAAGTGTTGCATGTCTATTTTTAATTAAATAATTTGCTTTCATTACTATATGTTAATTATCATTTACTTAAATATATTTTTTTATGGTTATAATTTTATTAATTTTAATAATGATATTGTCGGATTTGAATCGATTGTGATAAAAAAAGATAACGATTAACAACTGAGCTAATGAATCACATGATGCAATAATGAGCTGTTTTAAAGATAACGATTAACAACTGAGCTAATGAATCACATGATGCAATAATGAGCTGTTTTAGAGCTCTATTTTGTCAGAAGCTCACATAATCAGGAGTCATTAACCAAGACTTTTTCTTACAGCCACTCGTCGTTAACCAAGGTACCGCTGTATATCAAAACAAATATTAAGTAAAACATGTATAAACAATATTGCCTTGTTTTAAATAATTAATTTTTTAATTAGAAAAGTGGGAATCTTGTAAATTCAGTATTTTTAAAAAATAAATATGATTGAAGTTACAAGCTTGTTTTTCCTCTGTACTAAAATCAACTATCCATCAGATCAATTTTCTTTTAAATGTAATTTTTCAATGACTTTCACCAATTAGAAAACATGAAGACATTTCCTTTATAGAAACTGTTTTCAGCGAATCTATTTGTTCATTGTTTAATGAGTAGAAATCAAGCATTTCTATTAAAACTTGAGGCAGGGTTGCACCGACTCGGACTCCCTAAAATTTGTAAGGTCTGACACAGTTTGGGCAGTTTAAAATTCTGACTCTGATTCCACCCAAAAATTTCTGACTCTGCAACCCTGACTTCAGCTATTAACTCTCTTCAGTAGATATTTTATAAGTTTGTTTTAATGCCAAGTCATTAATGATAAGTTACATTACCACTACTAAATTTAATATAGGACTATATATATAGCAAATCTTCATAAACAAATATATGACAAAAACTATATATGACAAAAATAAACCAAAAACATACAGAAATGATAAAGAAAATCAACAAAAATTCTAAACTGCTTAAGGTCTGATACATATGAACTATAAACAAACATATCAATACAAAACATTAATATAGCAATTACTATTAACTCTAATTTTAATGAAGCATTTTCAGCTAATATTTAAGCCCTCATCAGTAAATTACAATAACAATTACTAAAACATTAATTTCAATAAAAATGAACACTTAAGTTTGAATTGTTTAAAAATTAAAAATAGAACAAAATTATAGTAGTACAGGTTTGCAAAATTTGAAATTTAGCATTTTAGAGCATTTTGTACAAAAATTTGGTGTTTAGGTTAATTCAGATACCTGGACCATATAATATGATAATTGCATTAAATAAATCCCAAAAATATAGCAAAGCAAGTTAATAAAATAGTAAAAAAAGTAACTTTAACTAATGTAAATGGAAATTTATGGATCAATTATCTGAAACTTAAGACAATGAAACAAAAAAATGTGTGTTTCAGTTATAATTAACAAAGTAGATCTAGAATTACAAAAAATTGTACTTATGGAATGAAAGTTTCATCCCAATACAATTCAATTTGTTTCGATTGCCATTCAAAATAATTACTTTTAAAAGGGTGAAGAAGATTACCAATTTACAAATCTGATAAAATGATAACTTAGAATAAATTTATTCTTTGTGTTACAATTAAACTGTATAGTATTTACTGAAAATATTTTTTTCATCTATATTATTAATTGAAGCCTAGATACATATAAAGATTACTTCAGTAAATTCCAGAAATTTTATCTTTATTGCCAACAAGATCTGTAAAGAATTTACTGTAATATTTTATTCTGCTAAATATTTCTGAGAAACCATGAAAATACTCATTCCTCCATAAAATGAAGCTCATATTAGAAAATTGGAATCTTATTTTTATTTACTGTCATAGGCTTAGCATCAATACCCTTTAAGCAGCAACATATTTTACTCATTTGAATATGTAAACAACATTACAGGAATATGATCTAGGATAAAAGATAATAAACAAGAACTGGTGTAAGTATATTGCTGATGAATGTAAGAACAAAAAAGTGCATGTTAGAATATATATAGAATAATATGGATAATGATAAAGTTGGATCTGTGTAGGTATTTGTGTATGCTCCAGTAGATGATACAAGAATGAAAAAAATAAATTCTGGTATAAACTGAACAATGTGATAAATGAAAGTCAGCACTGAACAAATAATTTGAATAGCAATTGGTTTAGAGAGAGAAGTGGAGGATTGCATGGAAAAATATAGCGATCCTAGAATGAATGACAATTGGGAGAGATTGCTGTGCAGAAAGAAGCACAGCATCTCATGGCTCCGATATCAATACATATCGGAGCCACGAGATCAGAGCAGTATGATTGACTATGATGAAGATTGAAAGAAGATTATCGACCCAAGTAGTGAGAGGTAAAAGTGCAGGCAGACTATCACCACCTGGCAATCTCTAGAATGAATCTACTGAGGGGATGGTGAAATGCAAGGATAAGAGAAATGCAAAAATGGAGAATCGTTATGTGAATCGATATATATGAGAAGGTGTGTTAAAAGCTAGGTCTAATAAATGAGAATATATTTAATGTAGAGAATGTGTGAACATACTTTAAGGAGTGTTGCAAGACACATGGTTGTTGAAGAGAGAGTAGGTAGGAAAAGTGATACATAGTGGAATGAAATGTTGGAAATAAAGGATAAGAAAGAAAATAGGAAAACTGCATAAACATATCTGTTAATAATTGTTTTTAATTTAATGTTAATCAGAGGATGGCCCTATATTAGAAAGGGCAAGGGTCTACAAAATTCCTTTAATACTGGTATGGTTTTCAGTAGGCATATATAGGAGTGCTAATAAAGACTAAAACAAGATTTTTATGACTACTTCTGGGAAGGCTTCCACTCTTACAAGGGGAGGTTCAGACATTCGGGTCACCGATTTGTTTGAAATTTCACATACCTATAGTAGTCCCCTAGGACAATATAATGTAAGTAATGAAGTGCACAACTCAAGCATTGTCAAGAAAATCGCACGAGAAGTTTCGTATGAGTTCGTATAATCTAAAATTTAATTATCGTTCGAATGTCTCAGTGGCACAGTGGTTGAAGATTTGCTTTTATGATTACATGATCGCTGGTTCAATTCTTATCTTTGACAATTTTTATTATTTTTATTTATTTATTTTATTTTTCTTTTATATTGCTTTATATAAATACAGTTATTTATATTTTTTATTTGTTTTAAATATTTTTATGTACTGTATATACTATTACTATTATACTATTATATTCAATGATTGCTAAAGACTATCGACAAAAATCATTCGGAATAGTTTTTATTTGTTACAAATGCTGAGAGAAGTAATTT
>AYEL01062934.1:0-52747 GCA_000484575.1 Olivierus martensii
TTTTACAAATTAATCAAACTAACAAGCCAAACTTCCCCTGGCGGATAAAGTTTTAAGTTATATTTTTAGAATAATTATATTTTTGAATTAAAGCATTAAGTTATAATTATTATAGTTATAATTATTCTAAAAATATAACTTAAAACTTTATCTGCCAGGGGAAGTTTGGCTTGTTAGTTTGATTAATTTGTAAAATGGTTTATCCCCTGTTTGTTTGTTGTTATTATTGAATAAAACCAACAGTTACTAAATGTTACAAAAAAATAGTTATATACAAAACAGTTACAAAAAATATATACTATATGCAATTTGAGGAAATTGAGGTTCGACGAATTTTATTTTTTAATTATATTTTCGAAGAAAACCTTTAAAATATCGAATTTTTTCGAAGAATAACGTCATAGACTCATGAACTAACTTTGGGAGATGTCCCTAACTTTTTAAAAATTTTTCTTTTCACGTTGGTTATAACAGAAAAATTTTCCCATCCCATTCGTTTCGTTATAAACGTATTCGACTGTATATATCCCATTACTCTAAAAAATTTGTTTAAGACCTTATTGGTCTGTCATTCCTTCTCGTCGAAAGTCTCTCTAAAATTTGTTTTAGGCCTTGTCGGTCTGTTCATTCCATCTCTTGCTTTGGGAAAGAAAACAGAATTTTCAATGTCTCAATTGTCATGCGTAATCAGATTGTTCAAATAATCATGTGCTTAATCTCTTTATTAATTTCTATTTTTGCCGGCTGCTCGAATTAAAGATCCCGAAGCCTTTTCATAGAACATCTGAACCACGTGACGACAGAAAGAAATTCTAATCTATCAGCGTTGGCTCGATGCCAAGAACCGATGTTTTCAAGTTTTGAGAAAAATTCGCTGTGAATGTAAAATATTGCAAATATGAATATGTTATACCAATCGGAAAATTTTGAAATTATAGGGGAGGATATGAGGAATATTTGACAAAAAAATGGTGATTGCCCTTCAAAGACAATATATTTTTTTTTATTTTTTAAACTTTTTTTTTTGTTATTTTCCACATTTCCTGTAGAGTGAGAATCACAAAAAAATTACCAGTTATAGATCCTATGCACCTCTATACCATAACCTAATTTCATGTATTTTGCAACAACGGTTCCCGAGAAAAAAATTATTTTTCAAAATTCTAAAATCTTTTTTTCTGGGGAACCATCGGAATTTTGATGTTAATATTTGGCAAAAGTAAATGTTACCCAGAAAGCAACCTCTAAGAAAAAAGTTATTTTTCAAAATTCTAAAATCTTTTTTTCTGGGGAACCATCGCAATTTCGATGTTAATATTTGGCAAAAGTAAATGTTACCCAGAAAGCAACCTCTAAAAAAAAAAATCAGCCAAATCGATGTAAAGGCCACTTTCCAATTCTTACCCAACTACAGCCTTTTTGAATTTTTTATAAATTCAAAAATTTATAAAAAAATTAAAATAAAAATTATTGAAATGAAGGAAAAACATAACAATAAATATATTTTATAAAAAAATGACAATATTTTAATAAATTTGTTACTTTTTGACTAATTAATTAACTTAATTATTGAAAATTTGCATAATACTTGGTTTGTTATCGATAATTTAAAAAATATTATCTGATTTTCTTCATTCATAGCTTATTTTATTCATAATACTTGCCAATCTCAGAAAATACCAAATGTTTTATTGCATGACTAAGATAAAAATCGTGTTTTCTCCGATTTCATATAATGAATGAAAAAAGAAAAGTAATAGTGTGTATAAGAAAGAAGAAAAATTCGCAAAAAATTTTTACATCATTAGAATGGCAATAGAAAAGTAATAAATTGTAAAAATTTCAAAAAATTTTGATGAAAATTAAGCAAGATGTCACAATTTTAATTTTTTTATTTTTTTGCATATTAATTAGGCTTAATTACAAAAAAGCTGCAACATTCAGGTGGTTAAAGGATCTGGGATCAAATTAGGAATGCATCTCTTGGAAAATTTATATAAGGAACTGTGCCAGGCTTGTTGATCTCCATCCTTTACAATCCTGCAGACCTCTACTAGTGTTTTTTCTGTATGTTTTATATAGCTTTCCATTTTGTGAGTACTAAACTGCAGCATATTATGATGTCCACCATGGGCCACCCATAGCTTAGTGGAGCCAGCTGTCAGATGGAGAATGAGGTTCAATGAGCTGAGTCTAGACATCTTTAAAAAACTGGAGAAATGGACAAATTAATATTAAGAAACAAAATATATACAATGCATAATAATTCTGTAATGCATTTTTCCTTATGTTCCAAGTTTTTGATAGCTACAGTACTTCTCTATTATATATGTAAGGTTAAATTGATGAAATTTGAAAATAACAAACTTAAATGTAGTCCTTTCATTGTGTCTTTTCAAGAGTATTTAAAAAAAATTTATCATTTAACCATCATATAATTTTTATCAAAAAAATAATTAGTTTTAGTTTACTTACAGTTCTAACAGGATCAATCTTTTTACCCTAAAATGTTTTCGGTCTTACTTTGAGACCTCTTCAGTATTCCATAAAGATATTCTTTTTTAGGACCACTTTCGAATAATTCAGTTTCAATATAAGGAAATTAAATAGCACATTTAGCAGTATTAAAGATAGATCTAAAACTTTTATTTAGAAACGTTTTCTTTTAGAACGTAAAGTTTTTTAAAAATTACGTCATTGATTTTGTTTTTAGAAGTCTTTTTATAATCTTAATGTCTATTAATATAATTAAACTGTTCTTTAACAACTAAAGTTAGTTGTTAAAGAACAGGAGTTATAGTAGATAGTCAAAAATAATTAGTTTTTGTCTCCAACAATATCTAATTATGGATATTTTTATAAAGTGTTATGATAGATTGGAAGGGGTGTTAATTTTGAATTTGACTACAGATGTATTATTAAGTAGTGCCAGCTTTGCTTAAGATGACAAATATGCAAAATAATAAATAACATGAACTTTTAAATGTTGTAAACTAACATGTTTGGACTTGTAACCTACAAATTCAAAAAATGTTTATGGTTTATATCTCCAAAAGGAGAAGAAAAAATTTTGGAAAATTTTTTTTATCTAAAGTTGGATATAAGTAAATCAAGGAATATTGTACCTGAATATTTTATATTATTAAATATGAATCTATAATCAGTTTCCATAGTTTAAAAATTTTCATTTTAAATATACTGAAAACAATTGGTAATTAGTTATTTAATTATTTTATAGTAAAATCCGATAATGAAAATTTCAGAGAAGAAAAACTTACTGTATTTTTATTTGATAAATTTGCTTTAGAAGCTAATCCGGTCAAAACTAATGTAAGTAAATATAATACTTTTGTTCGTTTTTATTCCATTATTTTAATTTAAAGACATTTCACTTTGTTATATGAAATAAAATTGTTTGTAATTTTTATTAAATGTTGAATATTTTTCTTCATTAAAAATATTTTTTTACAGATTTATTTATAAACTTTGATCTATATTTCAGAAACAAAGTCAAAAGTATTATTATAAGACAAACATACAATTTTCGAATTGTGCATAGTTATTATTTATTGAAAAATGCTCTCAAGCAAAACAGGAGAATATGTTTTCATGGAAGTAACTAAAAACATAAAACTTGGGTTATTAGAGGTTTCCAAAAAAAAAGTGCCCAATAAATTGCTGATGAAAAAGGAGAGGACTGAGAACCTTCAAAAAAGTTGTCCAATCAAAAAGTGCCCAATAAATTGCTGATGAAAAAGGAGAGGACTGAGAACCTTCAAAAAAGTGCTCAGTAATTGTTGATTTAAAATGAGAGGATTAGAATTGTTCAAAACTGACTTCATTATTCTGTCTTCAGTAAGGTATGAGTAGTAAAGCAGCTTAACTTGTTCAAAACTGTAGCTCTAACTCATGGTTAATGTACTAACCTTAGCTAGGCAGAATAATCAGATGAGTAGGTAACTGAGCTGAATTTGACTAATTGGAAAACATATTTTTGCTTCCCATTTTTTTCAGAAATTATGTAAATTATAAGCAGATGTTGCCCTTTATCACATGCACTTCAGAGATTTGCTATTTTTTTATTTTAATGTGTGTTCATGATTTTGTGTTGTGTGTGTTCAAACTGTGAACTTCCAGTTATTAATAGTTTAGTTTTAGAATAGTTAAGATAGTTATTGTTTTGGAATTTATTTTTTGATAGAAGACCTGACTAGGTGGATTCTGGAATTATTGCAGAGTTTTAATTTCTGTTAGATTAATTATTGATAATTTTCAAAATTTGCAACTTTGCAAAATAAATCATTGCTTAATCATAAACGATTGATTTTGTTGGCCTTTACTTAATATTATTGTAATCAAATTGAATTGCTCAAAATGGAACTCCTGATTTTAACATTGTCTATGGAAAATTGATTCTTGGTTTATGAATGGTTACTTTACAAGCATATTTCAAGAATGAATTAACTTGTAAGTTGAAAACTCCTGAATTAGAATTTATGTATATTTAATTTATAATAACTTCTAAAATTCATTCATTATACAACATTTTTATTAGAATTATATTATACAGTGGTACCTTGGTTAAAGACGAGTTTTTGAAAGAAAAAAATGTCTTGGTTAACGACTCCTGATTATGTGAACTTCTGACAAAATAGAGCTCTATAAAACAGTTCATCATCACATCACATGATTAATTAGCTCAGTCAATCGTTATTTTTTTTAACAATCAATTCAAATCCGACAATATCATTATTAAAATTAATAAAATTATAACCATATAAAAATATATTTAACTAAATGATAATTAACATATAATAATGAAAATAAATTATTTAATTAATTAAAAATAGACATGCAATAGTTCACTAGTTTTTAGTTTCTTAAAGATGATTTCTAGACGATTATTATTTTAAATTCTGCGAACAAAGTCTAATTCAATTGTTTATTTGTGTTATATATTACTTGACACCTGCGAGTGGTATGATGTCGCAGTTTCGGATTCCATTAAAAAAATAATTATGTGTCTGAGATCTTACAGTTCATATCGACAATAAATCGGTGCGTGTCACTTTTTGTTTGCCATCAAAAAGCAAAATCTCTAAGGTATCAATCCTCATCTGTATAATAATCGTTGAATCTATAAGCTGCTAATCAGTGTTTATGGGTTCATTTGTCAAAAAACTCCAAAATAAGCCCAATTGTCCTTCTGGTGAAGATTGATAATTAAAAACTGTTTCCACGAACAATTCATTTTATTAATGTTAATTTTTTGTAGCAAATATAATAAATAAATGATATTTTCCATATTTTTAGGACATTTTAAATGAGTTTTATCTGAATTTTTAATATTTACTATGGTTGTGGGAAGGAGCCGGAACAAAAATTAATCAATTTTCAATTAAATCCTATGGGGAATTGCGCTTTGGTTAACGACGGTTCCGCTGGAATGGATTACCGTCATTAACCAAGGTACCACTGTATTTAATATGTGTGATTTTATTTAATATTTTGTAAATATTTTTTCATTTCAAAATTTATGTTTTTATGATGATGATTTTTGTACCATATGTAATAAAAATATAAAAATTTTTAAAATATCAGAATAATTTTTTCTAAAAAGTATTGTATTTTTACTGCTGTTGACAACACTGTAGTTATACTTCACTTATTCTTCGGGTCTTGTTACTTGAAAATCAAACTTCAGTGTTTAGCATATAGAGCAGGACAATTGATCAATGATAAATGGTTTACACATTAAAATAAAGTTGGAAATATAAACAATATTTAGTAGATACATAGAAATTAGACATAAAATAGCATTTTTATTACATGAATTAAAGCAAATAATTCATGTAAAAATAGATCAAAAGTTTACAAATGGATAAATGCAGAAGGGCAATAGTGTTTCCCCAATAGCAGCTGAATACATTTATGTGATGTTTATATTAATCATCCTTCTCACTCTATTTATTAAATATTAGCATAGAAGATGACATGGGAGCCAAGTGAAAAATGAAGGACTATTGGTTAAGAAAATGGCTGATGCCTCAATCAATAGAATACATACAAATGAACAAGAAAGAGTATTCTATTTCATTAAATGAAAAAATAAGTATATATTAATGAAAATACTTAAACTTTTACCATTATCATGAAAATTAATGACTTTATACAAGAAAATAAAAGCATATTTGCATGGTTAAATTTACCAAAAATTGGAATTTTTTATATGATTGGAGAATGTATTATATAAGGAAGATATTAAAATTTTAAGTAGATATCTTAAAAAATAATGAAAATATTGTGATTTACCTAAATATGCAAAATTTCAATAAATTAAAAAATATTAATGCAAACTGAAATTCTAAGATTTGTATCTCTAAAGTGTTAATATTTACAATAAAGATTGTTATCAGTTTATCATTTGAAATTTTTTATTAAATCAAACTGAAATTCTAAGATTTGTATCCCTAAAGTGTTAATATTTACAATAAAGATTGTTATCAGTTTATCATTTGAAATTTTTTATTTAAATTTCTATCTAGTAGAAGTGGTAGTTAAATAAGTTGTCATTTTTATTCTCTATAATTTCTAGATTCAGAAATTTACCAATATAAATTTAAAATCAAAAGAAATATAAAAAATTTGAATTGTTCAAGTTGTCAAGTAGGTAAATTAAACCACATTTTGGTGAAAATTTTTGTTACTATGATGCATAAATGTGTAATCTGCTTTTATAGCCAAAATAATAAACAGTACATTTAGATTTACAGGAGAAAATGTGCTAAGGGGATAGACATATATTTTGCAGAGTATATATGATTAAGAAGTATAAAAATATCAAATATTTTAACATTAATATGACTTGCATATTAAATTTCGTAACAAATATAAAAATTATTTCAACTTATTGAGATGACACAAACAACAGATAGCTTAATAATTTTGTTAACCTCACTTTCATTTTACAAAAGCAAGTTTAAAATCTAATGAAATATTTAATTTAAAAAAAACTATATATCCAACATAGATATTTTATTAGTGCATATCTTTGATATATAATTTTTAAATCCAGTAATTGAGTGAATGAAAGATTAATTCATCACTTTTATGATATTATTTATTTAATGAAAAGGTTGTTTAAAGATATTTATCATGCAATCTATTTATCCATTTTCAAACTTATAAGCTTATTTAAAATAGTGAAAAACTTAAAAAGACATACTCCAGTGAAAAAGAGAATGTATTTCATATATATTAAAAAGAAAAAATAATATATATATATTATTTTAAGGTGTATGTATGTGTACACACACACTCACACACACACACACACACACACACACACACAAACACACACACCTACACACACACCTACACACACACACCTACACACACACACACCTACACACCTACACACACCTACACACACACACACACACACACCCACACACCCACACCCTACCTTAAAATAAAACGACCAGTCTTAGATACTGAAGTAGTTACCATCATGATGTACAGGTAGGCCTCGATTACACACACATACACACACATACACACACCTACACACACCTACACACACCTACACACACACACACACACTACCTTAAAATAAAAAAACGACCAGTCTTAGATACTGAAGTAGTTACCATCATGATGTACAGGTAGGCCTCGATTAGTGCAAGTTCGAATTAATGTGATATTCAATTAGTGCAACTTATAAAAATGATACCATTTTTCAGTTAGTGCGAGCAAATATTCGATAATGCAAGTTGTAAGCATAGACCAGTCTTACTAACAAATGTCCATCTCCTTTTATGATGTCAATTAACAAATTAATGTTAATTTTTGGTAGTAAAACCGGACGGGGAGCAGTCCAAGAACAGTCACTTGGCTTTGAAGAGGTGAAACACCAGGATTATTGGATTTTGCTGATAGCGATTTAACATTATTATTATTCAGCTTTATCATTTTTGTCATTAGCTATTTAACATTACTATTATTCAGCTTTGTTATCGTGCCTTTAGCTAATTTAACATTACTATTATTCAGCTTTATTATTGTATACATACAGTATAGTACAGAATTTTCTCTTTTAAAAAGAATCGAAATGGATAAAAGGAAGAATACTTTTGATGATAAAACAGGAAACGAAAAAAGAAGAGATTAGTGATTAAGCTAGAGCAAAAAACGGATGTGATTGAGCGACATAAAAGTGGCGCTCAACTTCTGCTTTCGATTTGGCAGTTGGTTTGATGATGGTATGAAATGTAATTACTGGTAAGTTATTAATTTAGATGATGAACAACGATGTAAAATATGAAAATAAATATTTCTTAAACAGTTAGTATTGTGGTTATTCATCGTGAGGTTGGCTAATGGCTGGAATCTCACAAAGCAAGAACCAATTACCATAATATAAGTTCAATGAGACTGCACTAAACACAAACTAAAAATAATAATACTCAAAAGCCCTTTAGCTGTCAAAAGATTTTATTCAGTAATGTTTTCAATGCACTTGGCGTCTTCTTCAGCTGCTACAACATGACTTGTAGCAACTGAAGAAGACGCCAAGTGTGTTGAAAACGTTACTGAATAAAATCTTTTGACTGCTAAAGGGCTTTTGAGTATTATTATTATTACCAATTACCATATTTTACATATAGTTAATACTTTGAATAGTGCGAATTCGAATAGTGTAAGAAATTCTTGGTACCCATTATTCGCACTATTTGAGGCCTATCCGTATAGTAATCTTCGAAGTTAATCATAGATTGTTCCAAAACCAGTCGTTATTTGAGATGACATAAATTAAGCCAGATTTTTTCTGTGAACATAATGTTAAAATGGAGATTTGATTTCAGACAAAAAATTTTGACCAAGATATACTTATTCTGTACTTTAAAAAGTAAATATTAGAAGATAAATTAAAAAATAATATTTGAAGAAATCATTGTTTAGTTCTAGTCAGAAATGATGAATGCGCTCGTCACAAATTCTGACCCCAGTACGGAAATATATAGTGTTTAATATACCCTCAACCTTTCTGTTTAAGAAAAAAACAAATTACTTTGTTATCATTAACAGTAATGAAAAAATGAATTTTTGAATCTGTTTATCCTCATAATTTGCATATTTTATATACAATAAAAAAAATTCTTTTTGGTTGGAAATTTTTACAAAATATGCATAAAAACATATCAGAGAATATGATAAAATTAGATTAGATTAAATTTAAATAATATATGATTAATAGCTATCAAAATTGGAGAATGCTTCTGGAGGTCATATTTTATTGCCCTTGTTCACAAGCCCTGACACACCACCTCCAAATGACCTTGAACTACCTCAACTTACAAAAGAGATCAGCTTTCAAACGTTCGTCCACCATTATTAAAGATCTTTTGATAAACATCAAAGACGTCTGAAAATAAATGTCAGGAAATTTGTACTTACAAGTATCTAATTAACAATGTTTCCATGATATTTTTTAATCTTTTAATCTCCACCCTTCTGTTAACAAATGAAACAAGAACTGCATTTGTTTTAACATCAGGAAAAGATTTAGGGCTGTCTAAATGCAATTTCTTTATTTGTTTACATAATTTTGATAAGGAGGTATTAAATTACATAATAATTTATTAAAAAATAGCAACATAACGTAGAAAAATGACTTTTTTTTTGCATTATAGAGTAGATACTTGTCAGAAATAAAAACTTTAATTCAATCAGAAGATACAGATTAAAAAATAGCAAAAGTTTTAAAATAAAAACTCGGGCTCACAGCCCATATGAAACTGACATCATCAGGAAAACATGACACCACATATGGGTTAAAATGATATACAAAAAATATGAAATCTGACAAATCAAATGATAATTTAAGAAGGAAATGGATTATTGCTAATGTCTAATAATGAAAATTGTAATGAATTAGCTATTGCATTTTCTCGAGATGTGTGATTACCTTCCAAAAATTCTTGAGATTCTAAACGAAATGTTTAGTTAAAAAACTACCTGTTTTAATAAAGATAAAAACAAAATAAGGCAGAAAAATTCATGCAAAATAAAAACAAATAATATTGTGTTATTTTATATTTGTTTTTTTATTTAATATTTTAATTTGAAAAAATAGATCATATTTCAGTAATAATGAAAAAATAATCATATTTGTTTTACAATTACCGACAATTTTTATTAAAATAGTTTTTCAATACATACAAACTATCTATTAATTTATCTGCTAAACAGATCCTGTGTTTGAATACAAAAATTCAAGAAGTAGAATTTTTGTGCCTAATCTTATGTAGACATTTGAGCTTTTTAGCTTATACAACTGCTTATCTTTTACATGTCACTATATTTGACTGACTAGACCAGAGGTGTCCAACCGTTTGGCTTCCTTGGGCCACATTTAAAGAATAAAAATTATCTCAAGCCACACACAAAACATATTAATTATGACAATACTTATTAAGCAAAAAAGTTAGTAAATAATGTACAGTATAAAATGGGTCCAGCATGACAAATAAGCAAAAATGTTGTAGCGTAATACAGTAATCTTCAATTTCTTTTCATTCAGAAATGTTTTTAAAAATCATTGAGTAGGTCAAGAAGTTTTAATCACTGAAATAAGAAATAATTTAGGAAATGTAAAATGTAAATAGGAAATGCAGATAGGTATTTAAATAATAAAAACTTCATTAACTTCATTATTTTTTTTATATATTTTTAATACAAAAATGAAACAAATTTCTTTTTCTTTATTAGTGAGATATTTGATGATGTAAAACGGCGAATTTCAAAAAATAAAAAATAAGTACTTAATAATCTCAATATTTTAAGGAAGTTTACAATTTTATGTTGGGCCTTGTTCAGTGGCCCACAAGTTGTAGGTTGGACAGCTCTAAACTAGACCAACAGATACACCTCTTAGAAAAAGTTTAGGACCCTCCTATTTTGGCTATGTAATTTTCTAAGAAAGCTCTATCGTCTCTGGCCTTTGGGTAAGATGGGAATTTTGGGGAATGATTGAGGGCTAAATATTTACTAGACTGGAAAACAAAGAAATAGAAGACTGTACTTAAAAATTTAGCCTTGGAAAGGGAAAGGAAAGTGAGAGAAAAGCTAAAAGATTCCTATGAAAAGGAGTGTGGTAGGTCACTAGGGAAAGGAGAGAGAGCAATCAACACCATTTATTGAAATAAGACAGTTTGCAGAGATACAATTTACAGAATTGGCTAGCTATTTACTCTTATCCTCTGATACATTATATCAGATCATACTATACTATATCTGCTATTTACCATAGATGTCATTAGACATCATTGTTACTCTGGCGAACCACTGAATGGGGTTTACCCCATTCAGTGGTTTGCCAGAGTAACAATAATGAAGTTTTTATTATTTAAATACCTATCTGCATTTCCTATTTACATTTTACATTTTCTAAAATATTTCTTATTTCAGTGATTAAAACTTCTTGACCTACTCAATGAAAACCAGATATTTGTTTTGGATTTGTACAGTAAGACCCCATTAACACGAGGGATACGTTCCAAAGAAACCAAGTGCTAGTCAAAACAGCATTAAATGAGTTCATCTTAACACACAAATAATGAAATAGGTGAAACAGAACAGTGAATAAAAAAATATATGTGCCATTTTTTTTAAGTTTTTTTGTAATATGTATTATTACTATTGTATTGCATTAATTATAGATATTTTTTATTGCTAATATTGATTTGTATAAACCAGATATTTGTTTTGGATTTGTACAGTAAGACCCCATTAACACGAGGGATACGTTCCAAAGAAACCAAGTGCTAGTCAAAACAGCATTAAATGAGTTCATCTTAACACACAAATAATGAAATAGGTGAAACAGAACAGTGAATAAAAAAATATATGTGCCATTTTTTTTAAGTTTTTTTGTAATATGTATTATTACTATTGTATTGCATTAATTATAGATATTTTTTATTGCTAATATTGATTTGTATTCATAAATCATTCATGAAAATCAAAAATATTTGAGTAAATAATTTATGTTTGTGATGAGGAATATTTGACACTTTTTGTTTTCTTGTTAAGAAGTCATCTAACATTGTTTGCCTTTTCGTCTTTCATTCAGCAAGCAATAGTCAATAACAAGATATCGCATCCATGACACTTCATCTTGTCTTTGAACTTCTATCAAAATTTCGATCATTTTGTATAACTGATTCATAACTTTTGTAATAGTGGTTAAACTTGTTTTTTAGTATTTCACTGCTCAAATTCCAAATTAATTGAATAATTACTTAGCACACTTTGCAGTTTAAAAATAACTCTCTTTTAATTAATCTTCATACAATACTAACGTTTTCGGCATACAAACGCCATCATCAGGTATTTCACCTTTCTTTACAATAGAATCAAGATAACATTATAACATTGCTATGGAACATTAACTCTTCAGAACAAATTCAAAAAACTTCGTTTTTCGTACGGCTTTAAATTCAAATAAAAATGTATAATTACAATTTAAAATAGATAAAACTCTAATATTTACACTTATAAATTTAGTACACATTATACAGTAAAATAAAACCAAATAACATATTAACTCGGAAAGTAATTATAACACAGGGACTACACGATTTCGATAACATACATCGTGTTTCCAATAACGAGATTATCAGTTCAGTTAACATAAACTTATACTGTAACTATAAACCATATAGTTCCTTCTATACGGCATCTAACTTTTTCTTAACTCGCATACCAATCCTTCTTTAGACGACTAAATTAACTTCGCATTACTCATAACATACTTCCATGCTCCTGGCGGCTCCCAGTTTAGCTTGTCGTTAACTAAATTCTCTTTATTGCCTCTTCTTAATATCTCTATTGTCTCAGTTATTGTAGGCTGCGTGTATGCTGGCACCAACTTAATTCTTTCTACCTCTGCCCATTTGATTTCAATATCGCTGTTATACGCCTCTACTGCTAGCACTGTTGTCAATTTCGCATTTCTCACGTCTCTCTTATGATCTTCAATTCTTCTTTTAATGGTTCTTGCCGTGACGCCTATGTACGCTTTATCTTCATTTTCTTTTATGTCTTTTAACGGTATTCTATAGACTCCGCTTTTTTCTTGTTGTTCTAGTGGATCCTTATCATTCCTTAATGCATTGAAAAGAGTCGGATTTCTTTTTGCTGCTATCCGCTTTTTATTCTTCTTTGCTAATTTTCTCATGACATTTAGACTCTTAAGGTGGTACGGTACTACCATGAAGCTCTTATCTTCTTTCTCTTCTTTTCTAAATTTTCCTAATTTATTCCTCACTTCATTGTATACCTGGTTAAGAAACATATCATTATATCCATGGCTTATACCTACCTTTCTGATATATTTCAATTCTTCTTTTAGATTTTCCTCATTAGAACAATACGTTAGCGCTCTTTTATAAAAACTTCTAAAGGAGGCTTTCTTATAAGATGTTGGGTCATTCGACCACTTGGGAATTAAGACTGGCCTATACGTTGGCTTTCTGTATATACTCATTTTTATAGTACCATCTTGAACTTCTAGCTGTAAATCCAAGAAATGTATGCCTATTTTACTTTTTTGTTCATTTTTCAGTCTTAGTCCATAATTTTCTAATGTCAATGTTTTCGTTAATTCTTCTGTGTCTTGGTCCTCCTTCCATATTACCAAAATATTGTCTATATAGCGTAAGTATAGCACCATACCCGGCAGGAATCTATTTAACACTTGTTCTTCCACATTCCTTAGCAGTATTTCCGCTAACATTCCTGCCATAGGGCTTCCTATCGGCACCCCTACTGTCTGTTTATATATTCGGCCATTAAACCTAAAATAGGAGCCGTAGCATATTAGGTGCGCTACCTCTCTAAGTATTGCCGCATCTACATTTTCTTGATGGATATTCTCAAGTAAAAATCTATAAAACTGAATACAGACTGGTTCAAGTCTTAACGACGGGTATAGTGCTTCAAAATCGTATGATGTTAGAACATTGCTATGCTCGATGCTAAGACTTTTAATTCTTTCTAATACTGCTTTTGTAATCCGCGTTGATCGATCTATTTCTCCAAGTATCCCACTACACCAGTCTGCTATGGCTTTTTCTAGTGCTTTTGTAATCCACGTTGATCGATCTATTTCTCCAAGTATCCCACTACACCAGTCTGCTATGGCTTTTTCTAGCCCATAAGTCAGCGCCTTGTGTTATAATTACCTTCCGAGTTAATATGTTATTTGGTTTTATTTTACTGTATAATGTGTACTAAATTTATAAGTGTAAATATTAATGTGTACTAAATTTATAAATGTAAATATTAGAGTTTTATCTATTTTAAATTGTAATTATATATTTTGAATTTAAAGCCGTACGAAAAACGAAGTTTTTTGAATTTGTTCTGAAGAGTTAATGTTCCATAGCAATGTTATAATGTTATCTTGATTCTATTGTAAAGAAAGGTGAAATACCTGATGATGGCATTTGTACGCCGAAAACGTTAGTATTGTATGAAGATTAATTAAAAGAGAGTGGTTAAACTTGTTTTGAGAAAATCCATTGCAAGTTCTTTTTGCTCCTCATCTTCAGAAATGCTTACTCTTGATGACCGATCACAAATATGAACTGTGACCGCAACAAACTTTTGTATATACTACACTACATTGATATCAAATGCATTGTGAGAAGGCATAGGAGTATTAAAGCAACAAATTCATGCGATTTCAGATTTATGAGTATAACAGTTTGAAAAACCACACAAAAGTGAATCAACAAAAAATACAGAATTTGAAAAAAACCTCATTATATTGAAACAGTGTTAAACGAAGCAATGTTAAACAGGGTATTACTGTATATGTAAATGTCATCATAAATCTGCTTATATCGTATTATGGCAGATCTTCAACAATAGAAATCTTTAAAATTACAAAAAATGAGTGATTTTTATACAATTTATTGATCTATGTATTATTTTAAGTTTATATGCCTATTTTAAGTATTATTTTGTAATTAGTTTCAGATAAGTTTCTTTTTGAAATATAAAGGTAGTAGAATTGACTTGAATAACCCATGTGACTGTGGCAGGATAGCTGAGTTGTAATGTGATGATGTGCCATGCAGGAGGACCCGGGTTCGCATCCCAGATCTGCCATCTCCTGAAAAGTGTTTTCAGTGTTCTAGGCCTGGCCTGGTGATTCTTATCCTTCACCATCTGCCTCCCCTTCATGGATGTGGGTGCAGCCTGTGATTGGAACTGGCCCTGCCCCTGCCCCATAATAATAATCCTGATTGGAAAGGGATGTAAAAATACAAAGAAAAAACCACCTGACTTATCCACTTAGTTTATTAACTTGAATATGTTGCAGGGCAAAAAGAGGGCCAAACTAATTAATGTATCGCTATGAAATTTTTAGGATACAAATTCATTTAGAATTTTTTTAATTCTCAAGTTTTATAAGAATTTTGCTTGAGAATCAAGAATCCCAAAATAATAAAAATAAAATATTCTCAAGAATCAAGAATGAGATTTTTCTTGTAAATCTCGAGATTTCTTATGATGGGAATCTCGAACACAATTACTACAATGAATAAGTTTTTTTATCATGGCTTAAGTATATCAAGCATTGAATTTTGCAAAATAAATTTCTTCTATTTCATGCTTTGTTGTTGTTTGCTGCTTGTTCAAATCAAAGCCTTCAAGAATCTCAATGCAGATTCAATAAATCTAATCCTTTCAATCAATTTTGAAATTGTTATGATCTGATATCCCTCTCAGATTAAAATCACAACATATTTTCATTTCAAACATATTTTGCTTTCATATTTCATTAAGATAATTGAATTTGAGTTCCTCCTGGGATTCTTCAAACATATTTTGCTTTCATATTTCATTAAGATAATTGAATTTGAGTTCCTCCTGGGAGTAGTTTAGCATCTCAGAATATCTTCAGAAATAATTTCCAAATCAAATTTGCTTCCATAGTGCTTTTGTGTTATCTAGGCAACAGAATCAACTTTGGGAGTTGTATTTTGAATAAGCTGTGAAGAAAAAGCAGACTTATCCAGATGTTCTTTATTGTTTTGTCAGCAGCATTTGTCCAGGATTCTTACATAATGTTTGTTGCATCTAGGATATTGAAGGTCTTCCAATAATCCTTCAATATCATTTTCTTAGTAAATTTTAAAATTTAATTTGCCAATAATGGCCATTAACATCATCATTTTATTTCAGTTGCCATCATTGGGCGTCCATACCTGTACTGAGCTTTCTTATTTTATATTACTTTTCTGCTGGACATAATTAAATTCTGGGCTTATTCCAGCATTTATCATGGGCTGTCTATACCCATAATGAGGTGAACAATAGATTCAACAAGGTGAGTTAAATTTTTCTTAAAAAATCAAGGAGATAGGGAACTTAGAATTAAACACAAATTTTCCAAGATGAAGTGCAACACAGTTCCATGTGCTTGACTTATTGTTCACTGTAAATTGATGGAGGCAGTTTGATTTTTCACCCAGAGACCAGAATCGAATCTGGGTCCTAGATTGGACAAGACAATGTATATATATGTTAGAAGCAAATCATTTTTTACATATGTGAGCTTAGATATCAATTTATTGATAACATAAAACCAGTGGAATGAAATGTATATATTAATTTAAACTTGATTAAAATTGGATCTGGGGCAATGATGTATGTATGGGATGACATAACAATTTCCTTCTCAAATATATTTGAACAGATAAGTCCATAAAGATTATGAATTCACTATATTAATTTTATTTATTACTATTATCTTTATTCATGATTCAAAAAAAATTTTTTTGATTTGGATTTCTAATATCCTTATTTTTCATTTTCAAACAGATCAAAATCACCCCAAAGGGGTGATTTTGATCTGTTGAGGGATGTCAATAATTTTTGATTAATCTGTATAAATAAAATGCAATGATTGTCCCTCTGTTCCATATAGGCTCCCACATCATTTGACCTATTGGGATCAAACTTTGTAGGGGTGAATTTCCCATGAGTCCTGCAGGTATATAAGGCACCCAAAATCAAAACTGTCCCAGGGTATGGTGCACATTGGGGTTGTTGTTTCTATCTGTTTGTTCTGCATAAGTTCCCACATCATTTGACTTAATAGGATCAAACCTTGTAGAGTGACTTTCCATGATCCTACAAGTATATAAAGTATCCAAAATCAAAATCACCCCAAAGGGTGGGAATACATTTGAATTGTTCTTTCTTTCTGTTTGCTCCACTTAGGTTCCTACACTGTTTGACCCATCAGCATCAAACTTTGCAAGATTACTCCCTGTGGGTAACATAAGGTACTCTGTGTCAAAATTGCCTCCAGGGATGAGTTATTTTGGAGTCATAACTTAAAATATTTGTTTAAATTCTTCATCCTGCTGCTCTGACTATTGTTGACATTGCAAAGTATGAAGTGGGGATGACATCATGATCTCACAAGCATGATGTTACCATGATGTAGCAATGAATGACATCACAAATGCCATCAATATGTGGCATTATTATGACATAACAATTATTGACATCAAAAAAGTCCATCTGTATGACATAACAATTGATGATGTCCCAGAATGTTATCAGTGTGACATCAAAACAGTTCCATATGTACAATATATCAATCAGTGATGTCCCAGAACATCATCAATGCTTGACTTCATTATGATGTACAATGGATGATATCATGAAATATCACTGTGTGAAGTTTTATGACTTCACACAAAAGTTCAGATATATGACATCATCATCACACTCAAAGATTTTGATTTTTTCCAGCTTTGTTTACAAATAAAATATCATTTGTAACTATCAGAAAATCTTGTAAATCAGAAACTAATATATCCCTACAAATGACATGCCAGAAATTCTTGGGCAATGCCAAGTACACCAGCTGGTGATTACTAAAGCACATCCTATATTTTCTTGTTAAAACATTTTAACTGATATTATAGAGAATATACAGCCTGTTCTCTAATTGTAAATTTTAGCATGTTCCTGAGATTTCATATTCATAAATCAAGAAGGTCATAAACTCAAAATTTATTCTTTCAAGCATCTTATAAGTATTGATCACATTGTGTATGCTATAAAATATAATATATATTATTGATTGGATCAATTAGTAGGGCCATATTTTAATTTCTAAAATAACTGATTCTAATAGGGACGATTTTCAGTAAAAACTCTGCCATCTTTAAATGCTATACTAACATATAAAATGCAACATAATATAAAATATATAAATATAACAAATGTTCTTTTTTTATAGAACATTTACTGTTAAATTATTTTGATAATTATTATCTAAAATTTTTGTATAGTGTTTACATTTTTCCAAAAATTTGAAAATAAAAATAACATGTTCATAACTAGAGAAATCATTGTATGAAATTTATTATTATTATTATTAATTTTCTTTTACAGACGTTTATTGCTTTTTGTGGATTTAAAAAAGAAAAGCTAACTACAAAAAGAGATTCAAATATTTTGCCTTATCAAGTTATATTAAATACTACCGTGAATACCAAAGTTTGGGTAAAAATTCAAATGATTTTTAATTTATTAGTTTTTGTAGAAAGATATTTGAAAATATTGCTATTAATATTATTAACTCATATCTTCAAAGAAATACAGCTCTTATTTTTTCAGGTAATAACTAATATACAGATAATGAATAATCATATTACTCGTTATCTGTATTTTATAATACAGATAAAGAATTAATCTGTGTTGAGATCTATACACAAATATAAATTTATTATTATAGAAAATATTTTGGCCACATTTTTACTTGTCTGAATTGAAATATTTTGTAAGTAAAATAAAATTATAGAAAATAATTTATTGTTATTGTGTACTTTAATATAAAATTAATTTAATTATTGTTTAATTGTCTGTCCAAACATTAATATACATGTCAAATGATCTCTAGTGGAATATTGCAGAATTAAATGGCAATTCATTTTTCATTCATTAATCATCAAGCTCCCTCCCATTTCTATATGGGGTCGCTGTTTTTGATGAGCTTTCTCCATTGCGTTCTGTCCTTTGTCCATTCCCTTCTGAGACCCTTTGATCTCAGATCGTCATCCACGATGTCTTGCCACCTTCTCTTGGGTCGTCCTCTTTTCCTCCTTCCTTCAACTTTTATGTTCATAAGTCTTTTGCCCGTGTAGTCCTCATCTCTTCTCATTAAATGGCCAAACCATCTTAATCTACTTTCTTGGATTTTACTTGCAATATCCGTAACCTTCACTGTCCCTTGGATGTGTTCATTTCTAATCCTGTCTGCTCGTGTCACTCTGCACATCCATCTTAACATTCTCATTTCTGCCACCTTCATCCTTTGTAAATTGGATTTCTTAAGGGGGAGTGCTTCCGTTCCATACAGCATTGCTGGTCTCACCACTGTCCTGTATACTTTGCCCTTTAGACGCACAGGGATCTTCTTATCACATAGGACTCCAGAGACTTCTTTCCAATTTTTCCAACCTGCCTGTATTCTGTTATTCACTTCTCTACCTGTCTCGCTCAATTCATCCACAATCGAACCAAGGTATCTGAAGTGGTCTGTTTTCCTAACTGTTGTTTCCATTAGCTTCAGCTCCTCATTTTCCTGGGTCCCTATGTTGCAGGCCAAATATTCTGTCTTGCTTCTGCTGATTTTCAGTCCTCTGTCTTCTAAAGCTTTCCTCCAATTCTCCAGCTTTTCTTCGACCTCTGCTCTAGATCTTGCGCATAAAACTACATCATCTGCATATAGCATGTTCCAAGGTGCTTCTTCCCTGACCTTTTCTGATAGGACATCTATCACTGTGTTGAACAGATAAGGGCTCAGTGCCGAGCCCTGATGGAGACCCACACCCACTTCAAAGCTGCTCGTTTCTCCTAGGCAGGTTCGTACTTTTGTCGTGGTTTTCCTATACATTTCTTGGATTAACCGGACATATTTCTCTGGTGCATTTCTAAGTCTGAGGCTTCTCCAAACTTCTTGTCTTGGTACTCTGTCATATGCCTTTTCCATGTCGATGAAGACCAGGTGGAGTTCTTGCTGTTTCTCTCTGAACTTCTCCATCATTTGTCTCAGGCAGAAGATTGCATCAATGGTTGATTTTCCTGGCATGAAACCAAACTGTTGACCCCCAATCTTAACTTCAGCTCTCAGTCTTTTGTCCAGGATTCTCTCCAAGATCTTCATGGTATGTGACATTAGTTTAATTCCTCTATAGTTGCCACACTTTTGGATGTCCCCTTTTCCCTTGTAAATTGGGACAATAATACTTTCTCTCCATTCGTCTGGTATCTCCTCCTCTCTGTAAATCTTCCCCAGGAGGTCCCATAGTAGGTCCAGCCCTTCTTCTCCAAGGGCCTTCCAGGCTTCAGCTGGGATTCCATCCAGCCCTACTGCTTTCCCATTTTTCATCTGCTTCAGTGCCACCTTTACTTCACTCTTTGTGATGTCTCTTGTCAATCCCTCATTTGGTATTCCATCTTCATGGTACTTTCGTTCATTCTCGACGTTTAGCAGCTCCTCAAAGTACTCTTTCCATCTATCCTGTATCTTCCCAGTGTTCCTCAGGATTTCTCCATTGACATTCTTGATCTGCTTGATGTGTGTAATATCTTTTGCTGTCTGGCTTCTGTGTTTGGCAATGCTATATATTTTCTTCTGCCCTTCCGGCGTTTCTAGGTCATCGTACAATTCTTGACATGCCTTGGCCTTTGCCTGTGCCACCTTCTTCTTTGCCTGCTTATTCCTGACCTTAAAGACTTCTAGGTCTGCTGGGGCATGTGTTGAGTCCCACTTCTTTTTTGCCTTTCTCTTCTCCTGTACTGCTGCCTGCACTTCCTGGTTCCACCACCAGCTTTCCTTGTTTTCCCAGCATTTTCCTGTTGTTTCTCCCAAGATTTCCCTGCCAGTACACCTGATGACCTCTGCATTTCTATTCCACCACTCTTGAACATCCTCAAAGTCCATGGAAACTCTCTGCAGGGCAGTTTCCTTAAATCTGCTCCTCAAAACTGTGTCTTTTAGTTTGAACCACTTGGTCTTCCTCACCTTAACCCTAGTCTTCACTTTCTCCCTGCCTGCAGGCCTCAAGAGGTGGAGATCCATGAGCATTGGACGGTGTTGTGTTGCTACGTGATCACTGGGGATGACTTTGCAATTCTTCACTTCCTTCAGATGTTTTCTCCTGTACAGAAAGTAGTCAATCTGTGTGCTATTTCCACCACTTTTGAAGGTGACCAAGTGCTCTTCTTTCTTGTTGAAGAAAGAGTTGGCCAAGGCAAAGTCGAAAGCCACAGCAAAATCAATGATTTGTTCACCCTCCTGGTTCCTGTCCCCAAAACCATGCCCTCCATGGATTCTTTCTATGCCTCTCTTATTGGTTCCAATGTGTCCATTAAGGTCCCCTCCGATGATAACTCTATCTTTCTCTTCCAGTTGTCTTAGTTCTTCATCCATGGTTTTCCAAAAAGTATCTTTCATCTCCATACTTGTACCAACCTGTGGCGCATAAGCACTAACAACATGGATTGTTTCCCCTATGTCCAGCTTCATCCTCATAATCCTGTCATTTCGGCGACTTACTTCTATGATGTTTTCCTTCATCTTTCGTGAGGTGATGATCCCTACTCCATTTCTGCCCTCTTTACTTGCACTGCTGTAGAAAATCTTGTAACCTTCTCCCAGTTCTCTTGTCTTGTCCCCCTTCCATCTTGTTTCTTGTACACACATGACATCGATCTTTCTTCTTTCCATCATGTCCACAATTTCCCTTCCTCTTCCTGTCATGGTGCCTACGTTGAGTGATGCAATCCTTACAAGTAGAGGTCTTCGAGCTAGCTTCTTTAGTCGCACCCGCTCTTGATGCGATAGCCCTAGCCTACTTCTCACAGCCCTCGGGCGCCTAAGGGACTGCGCGTCGCCTACACCGGGGAACGCCCTAGCATTATCTGAATCATGGGTACCACTCATCATAAAGACTTGGCAGGGTGTTTTTACGGCCGGATGCCCTTCCTGACGCCAACCCTCCTCCTTTATCTAGGCTTGGGACTGGCCAGTCAGCTATATGGCTTCTTGGGCGGAGTTAAATGGCAATTCAATAATTACTTATTAATTTGGATTATAATGCTGCTATTGGCTTAATAATTAATTACATTTGCACTAAGGTTGTCTGATATTTAATAATTAAACTATAAATTGAGTATTTTTCTAAAAAATAAAAATTCGTCTTGTTTTTGAATCAAACTGTAATCTTTGGGAATATGCTCCACTTCCTTAATTAGTTAGACTACCAAGATGTCAGACAGATTTCCAACTCTGAAAGTTTGTGTAATAGCTAATTTAGAAGATTTATTGGGCAAGACCTTTATTGAAAAAAGACAGAAAGTATATTCAAAGATTTAGGTTGTTTTAGGTAGATGAATTTATTTCGAAAGCTTTTTGAAATGTTACGTAGTCCTTTATTGAAAGAGATATATACTTAAGAAATTTAAATATGGTTGGATCTCCATATATCAAAATTCTCCATATATCAAAGTTTTTTGTTAGTCCCGTGAATCATTGAAATTTGTTTCTATATATCGAAATTTTTAATTTCAGAGGCGAGGCGTTTTTTGTTAGTCCCGTGAAATTTCCATTGAAATTTGTTTCTATATATTGAAAAAATTTCTATATATCGAAATTTTTAATTTCAGAGGCAAGGGAAAAGGATAAGGTAAGGAGTCTAGATTGGGTCTTGCTAGAAAAAGCCAACAAATAAACGAAATGGATGTGCTGATTTGTACTGTAGATGGGGTTAGTGTAAAGTTCTAGCGCTTGTTTCTGTTTTGTATGTTACTTGTGTTAATTGGCTTAAAACCAAAACTGAACCAAGAGATTTCAGTTAGTCTTTGTTCAGCTCTACTAAAACATTTACCATGTCAAAGAGAAAGTCGTTGAATATTGTGGAAAAAGTGGAATTGCTAAAAGATGTGGACTGTGGAGTGAGAAAAAAACATGTTGCGCAGAAATTCAAGATTCCACAAAGTACAGTGTCAATAATACTAAAGAATCAGGAATCTGTTTTAAAAAGTCATGAAGTTGCAGGAGCTGACAGAAAACGATTAAGGACATGATGACATGGACGAAGCAGTGTTGAAATGGCTGAAGATGGTGAGTGATAGAAACATGCCTATCTCAGGACCACTCATAAAGGAAAAGGCAATGGAATATCAGTTATACAGTTAACAAAAGGAATAGTGGGCTGTACCTTTAATTTGGTGTAACCTCAGGTAGAATGAAAGTGAAGTGAGAAGGGAGAGGAGAGTTTAGGTAGGTTGAAAGAGTCTTGCCAAAGGAGTGTGGTAAGTCCCTAAAGGAAGAAAGTGAGAAGATGGCAACCAACCCCTCCAATGATCCCATGAGCCCCGCATTAGGAAATTATTAAAATAAAAACAAAAATACTCTTCCAAAAGAAAACATAAACATATATACAAATATATAAAATTGTTGCCGTTTTGAGCTGGAAACAAAATTAGGAATCAAATGGGTTCCATGTTCTTAGTCAGAAAAAGTCTGAGTTCTAAAGTTGCTTCAGTGAAGTTCAATTCATGCTCACCACCAATTGGTCCCAATGGTCCTCCATCAGGATCTTGAAGAGTTCTGTCCTTTTTCCTTCCAGAATTGACGTCCAGTTGGTCCCAATAGTCCTCGAGCCGGATCTTGTAGTGTTCCGCCTTCTTTCTCCTTCCGGTATTGACCTAAAAGTGAAATTGCCCATTTAAAACAACTAACCTATAATTACAGAATTTAACATTGAGATTCACAGATGCCAGTGCTTCCACTGGATTTGATCGATTCTTCTTCGTCTATTAATCTGTTCCAAATGAGGGGTTAAGAGCCTCAGTTTACTTAAGAAAATGCTTAAGAGCATTGAAAATTTTTTTGTTATCAACAAAGAGTTGAAGATTACAGGGCCAATTGAAGCCACTAGTGATGGCTGTTTTCTCCAGTTTAATGCGTTGTTCATTGAATTTGGTACAATCAAAAATGAGGTGTTCTGAGTTTTGAGTGCTATGCAAAGAGGAGTTGCATTTATTGTCATTTTTAATTTTAAATCTGTTAAGGTAGGCATTAAGATTTCCGTGGCCAGCGAAAATCTGGGTCAAGTTAGTGTCATGTCTGAAATGTTTATTTTTAAGAAACTGAGCAATTGAAGGAATAAACTTAAAGACTATTCTTCCAGTATTGGCTCCTTCCCGGTCTGTTTGCCACTGTTTCATTGAAAATTCATACAGTTCCTTCCTTAAATAGGCGAAAGGAATGTTGTTATAAGTAATATTAAGTTCTCTAATAGTAGCTTTCTTTGCCAAAAAGTCTGCTATTTTGTTTCCAGTAATACCTTTATGTCCTGGTGTCCAGTAGAATTTAAGGGTGACAGATTTCTTAATTTCTATTATAATATCTCTAATGGTTTGGATAAGGGAGCAAAATGAGTTATCTTTATTAATACTTATGAGTGCTGTCTTGCTGTCCAAGATAATATTAAAAATTTTATGTAAGTTTTTATTTTGCTGGATGTAGTGCAGTCCTTTGAAAATGACCAAAATTTCTGCTTGATTATTGCTGCAATGTTTGGCTAGTTTGAAATATGCCTGGTAGAGTCTTTGATTATTCTGATTCAGAGCGACCACGGATGTCCCAACTCCATGTTCATTTTTAGAACCATCAGTGAAAATTGAAATTCCAATAAGTTGCCCATCATATTGAGAGATCTTAATACTAATATTTTCAGCAGGGTGTCTATTATTACAAGTTTTATGAAAGTCAAAATTATTATCCTTTATGGTTTTGATTAATTCTTCAAGGGAATTAGGGATTTTATACTTTTTCATCAAGTGATGATGATCATTTTCCTCATGCCAATTGTTATTGGTCAATTTATCAATAATAGAGTTGGAGAATTTTAATGTTGATTGGCATAATATCTGCCAAAATCAAAATAGCATTTGTCAGAAAGGTTCTGTATCCTCTTGTAATTCTAAGGGCAGCAGTTTCTGGATACTTAACAGTTTTCTTTTAATATTAGAATTTTCGACAGCGTATTCCCACGTTTGGCTAGCATAGGTTAGAATAGGTTCAATTGCACCTATATACAAAGTTTTGGCAGCATTGGGTGAGAGACCCCAGTTATTTCCAGAAATATTTTGTAAGTTATTGAGTGTTTTAATAGCTTTTTTGTAGATGTAATGGACGTGGTCTGTCCAAGAAAGTTTGTCATTGAATACAGTTCCTAAGTATTTAATAGCAGAAGATTGCTGTATCTTTTCATTATCAATCTTTATGTTAATTTTCTTTTTGAACGAGAGGTTTTTTCCTATAACCAAGAAGGTAGATTTATTTATGTTAATTTGGAGTTTGTTTCTTTTACTCCAGTCATTAATCCTTTGCGTTGTTTGCCATAGTTTTAAGAATGTCTCTGTTTTAGTGTTTAAGTAATAATACTGCGTCATCCGCAAAAGCTTGTAGATGAGTAAATTTTGGAAGTTGTTTGATATTTAGAAAATCATTAAACACCACGTTCCACAAAATGGGTCCCAAAGGAGATCCTTGTGGACAACTTCTCATTATTTTGATTTTAGTAGTGAAGTTATCAGTTTTAAATATTGCTGTTCTTTCATTAAAGTAGTTTCTTTAAGCAGATTAAAAAGGTTACTTGGACATCCTGCAGTTTTAAGATTGTGGAAGATGGCTGGCCACCAAACATGATTAAAAGCTCCTTTAAAGTCTATTGAAAGGATCAGTGTATGCTGTCCCTTTTCCTTAGCTTTCCTAGCATATTGAATAACCCTTTCAATAGCTTTTACAGTGTTTTTCCCCTCAAAAAAGCCATATTGATTGTTGTTAAAGGATTTCTTTTCTTGTAAAAACCATTTGATTCTATTAATTAATAGTCTGTCCAATACTTTCCCAAATATTGGGAAAAGGCTTATTGGCCTATAATTCTTTGGATTGCTAATATCACTGTTAGGTTAATGGATGAGTTTAATATTTGCAGTTTTCCAATTAGTTGGAAAGATTCCTTTTAATAAGCAGCAGTTGAAAAGTGTAATAAATGTAGTGGGAGTACTCTTGAGAGCGTTTATCACCATTTTTCCAGAAATCCGTCCAAACCGGAGCCTTTTTAGTATTGATTTTATTGATGATCTTTTGCACTTCATTATAAGTAAATGTTTTATCATTAAAAGCATTGTCACTTTCTAGAGAATTTTCTCTCAACTTTTTAGTCATTTCAGAGTCTAAGGTCTTGTCATCTTTTGGAAAAATGGTCTAGAAAATTTCTTTGATAGTTTCCTCAATTGATTTCGTGAAATGTCCGTCATTTTTTAGTATGGAACTGGGAAGTTCAGCTTTTCTGTATTTATTGTTTACAATTTTGAATGGTTTTTCCAGGGTTTTTCAGAATTGGAGCTGCAAAATTCTCTCCAAGCTTTAGTTCTACTATTGTTGATTAGCTTTTTATATTCTTTCAATTTGTCTTTATATTGTAAGTAAATTCTTTCCTTATTTTCTTGTTGGTTTTCTCTCCTATATCTTTTGTGAAGAATTCTTAGGTTTTTTCTTTTACTACTAAGCTCTTGGTTCCACCAAGGAGGGGTGGAAGTAGAGTGAGAAGTGGAAAAAGTGACTCTCTTATAAGTAGTAAGAATAGTTTTCTCCAAACTGTTGACTATTTCATCTATATTTTCCTTTGTTTTGATATCTTGGATCATAAAAGGGTGCCATTCTTCTAATAAAATTTCTCTAAAAGCCTCCCAATCAGTGTTAGATTTTGTTTTCCATATGGTTGTCCCTTTTATGTTGAAATTTTTTAATTTAGTTTGTAGGTAATTATGGTCGCTGATTGATTTTCCATCTAAAGTTTCACTGATCGGGTTGAGGTTTAGCATATTTTGATTTCTCAGACAGATATCAATCCAACTTTTTCCATTTTGAGAATTGTAAGTGGGAATTTTGCTCTTATTGAGAGAAAAGAGTCTGTTGGATTATAAAAATTTGACTAATTGATATCCTCTAGAGTCCTCAAAGGGGCTCTGCCACAAAGGAGACTTTGCATTAAAGTCACCCCCAATGAACAGTGGTTTGTTTTTAAGTTCATTAATTGCTTCTTGTAACTTTTTAAGTCCCTCTGAAAAATCACAGTTCGGTGGGAAGTACGCAGAGCAAATATAGATTTCTTTATCTCGAAACTTAAGGCAGATAGTGGTAATATATTCGTTAGTGAATTGGGTTAGCATCAAGGCATCTAAATTTTTATTCCTAATAACAATAGCAGTTTTCAGATTATAGTCTGTATTACCTGATGGGAATTTTTGTAAATTTCCAGAGTGTTAATTTCCCTTTTGCCCGATAGGGTTCTTGTAAAAGAAATATGTCAGTTTGTAGATCAATAAGATCTTTTAGGCAACTAGATGTTAACAGCTTTGGATTTTTGCATATTAAATTGTAAAATGTTAAGTGTATCCTCATAATTACAATTAATTAATATTCCTTTGATTGTTATTATTATTATTATTATCCATAATAGGAGAGATTAAATTAAGACCCAAACAGTTTATATATATTCAGTTTTGTTAATTGTTAGGACTTTGTTTTTCTTTAATATTGGGCAAAACCAGGCAAAAGCATTATGACTTTTGTTATTTTTTGTCTTATGGGATTTCTTTGTTAGCCTCCTTACAATTTATACAACTAGGCTCCTCCTCCATTTTCCTGCATTGGTTATATTTGTGTTTGTCTGAGCAATGGCTGTATTTTTGACTTTTCTCACAATTTCTGGACATAGGTCCGAATCCGCAACATTGGTAGCATCTTACTACCGGAAGATAATCATCCACTTTTATATGAGCCCAAGAAATACTAAGATTCTGTTTTAGTAGAATAACACTTCTGCATTTAGGAGTTACAACTAAAATAACATGTCGTTTTTCATTACCTGTTCTTGATGTTCTGAACGAATTTTGGATTTTAACTTCTTCTTTGAATTGTTCTCTATTGATTGTCTCATTAATATGTAGATTTTGACTTTGAATTTCTCCACAATTTCCTCATTTTTTATATATCCAAGTATGTTAATCAGGATTAATTTTGGAGACTTCTTATCTGGTAATTTTATTTCAACCCTTTCTCTCAATTGAGTATTTGATTCGATGGTTAGTTTCAATTTTTGTCCTTGTTCCTTATTCCCCACTTTAATGCAGAGTCCCTGTTTGGTTTTGAAAACTCCACTAACTGTCACTCCCAGCTTGCTTGGTTGAATTTCCTTTCTACGCATCTTTTCTATGAATTCTCTATCCATTGTTGGGGATTCTTGTTCATCTTTAATATTTATGATCATATCTTGATTCCCTTTAGCAGTAATCTTTTTCTTTTTTACTATTTTCCCAACTATTTTAGTTGTTCTGCTCATAGGTATATTAGGTGGAGCTTCCTTTGCTACAATGTTGGCATAAGTTTCTTTGGGAATTTCATTCTGTTTTCCTCTCATCTCCTTCAGTAGAGAATGCATCCTGCTGGCGGCCTGATGCATGCAGACTGTTGCCGCCTTTATTTGTTCTCTTTCAGCTCCTGTTATGGCTCCCGATTTTCGGTTGCCTTTTATGTTGTGGAATATGGTTATCAGCCCCGCCTCAATTTCTCTGAGCAAATTTTCTTCAGGCAGATTTTCCCTAGGAGGATTTAAAATAATGTCCAGCGCTGTGTTGAAAGCCTTGTCAGCCAAGTCTTCTGCCTCTTCATTTTCTTCTTCCATACTAGTATCGAAGTTTGTTTCGTCCATTTTCAGCTTGCAAAGTCAAAAGTCTTCAAAAAGTCTGAAAAAGGTGTGAATTAGTTACTGTCACTGAAACAAAGTAAGTTATGCGAAACAGAGTCACGGACTTGCGTAAAAACAATAAATAGGTGATTCTCAAACAAAATACTTAGGGAAGTTCAGAACTAAGACCCGATAGGAAAACACCAGTCTGAAAGTGGTGTGTTATAGAGACCATCGCTAAAACTCAAAAATAAAGCTGAAAGTAAGCGTGTACAGTCAAATAAACACTTAATATCATAAAATGTAACAGTTTACTGAGAAACAGTTCCGAATTTGAATCTGAGCTATATCAAGTAGCAGGTGTGGGTCAGAATCCGTCACCAGAGCTTAAAGCCTGTGGCTTAGAATTAGCGCAGACATACTTTAAATTATTAATTAGTTCACAGAACATCACTTTACAAAGAGGTAATTCCTTGCTAGACACCTTTCAAATTCGGACCCGAAACAGGTGTGAGTCAGTATTCTTCACGACAAAAGTTGGGTTCAGAAGAGGTGTCAAAGAACTTAAATTCAAAAACTCATAATTGATAAATTCAAAAATGAAGTGCACTAAGTCATTACTGGCAATAAATGCAGTTTATTTAGTAGGATCAGTGAGTCTTAAACTTTTAAAAGAACGACCGTTATAACGGTAATTGGCACCTGGACAACAGTGCTTAAAAAGTTAAAATCTTTAAATCGCCATAATTCAAAAACTATAAGAGCTAGAAAAAAGATCAAAGTAATGTTTTGTAGCACTTGAAGCTAGCTTTCCAGTGATACCACACACAACACACAAAACCAGATAAATCCACTCGAAAAACTGATCAAAAGTCCACACAACAGAAGGCCACTTAACCATTCAACCCCCACACAATATTACCTCCACTGATACAGTTAGTTAGTTAACACACAACTAAGTTTCACAAGTAGTCATGTCTTGACTTGAATCCGATATGGCACTTTGCCCCGGCGTTACTCCATGCACACATTGCTGTACCACGAATAATAATTATATTTAAACTATTTAACAAAAAAGTTTGTAAAAAACTTTTATTTGTCTGTTCTTAGTGTGATTGTCTGGTACATTTGCATTACGGATATTCATAGGGAATAGGGATATGAATTTGACCTCAATTCCCTTTTTCTTCAGATATTGCTCTGTTAACCACCCTGTTCTCCAGATATTAAACCAAATGACTTTTTCTTTTCTAAAAATTAAAATCACTTTCAAAAGAGAAAATTTGTTAATGTAGAAATCATACAGAAGGAAACAATGAAAATTTTAAAATCTTTAAAAGAAAGTGATTTTAAAACATATTAATATTTTGAAAATTGGAAAAAAAGATAGAAGGGTCTTATTTTGAAGAATATTAAAGATAATTTCATTATATTTATTATTTTGTCTTGATTTCTGGCATATTCCAGAAATTAATGAATATATCTTGTAGAATGACCAATTTGTTATTATGCACAGTATAATTAGTAGGTGTTAATTATCAGTTGAAATGAGAATAATTAATAAAATTTAAGGCCATCATGGAAAGTGTTTAGAAGAAAATTTTAAATTGTTCAGAAATATAATAAATTTTTCCACAATCAGTAAAAACTAAATAGGGAATCAAAAGTCTGTTAAAGCCTTCATTTAATTCTTATAAATATATAGAGCTTCTACCATCACATATTTACACACATCTTTATGCATTAAACAGTTATCTATCATCCTGTTTTGACATATTACATTTTTTAAATATTTTAATGTAATAAAAATAATTATTTTAAAAATTTACAAAAATTAAAACAGCACATTTAGCAGTAGGATTACCAAACTAAATATTTTTAAAAATATTTAGTTTGGTAATCCTACTGCTAAATGTGCTGTTTTAATTTTTGTAAATTATCACTTGGAAGTTAAGCAGTTTATTATAATTATAGAACTATACTTATTTTAAAAAATCTGATAATCAATTGATTTACTTTTTCTTAAATATTTATATCATTTAATATTAATTTAAAATAATTTTATTGGATTATTTTTATTGATTTTATTATTGTTTAAATTGCAAATATATTATACATATTATTAAGGTTTTAGTATATGAAACAATGTTATATGAAGTCTTGTTTTTAAAATATTCATGAATATTGCAAATAATTCACTTTCTTGAGGATAAATTGATTTTTATTGATTATGTTCCCAATTCAGATTATTCTCCGTCATAACCCAAATCAATGTAAACCAAGAAAACGAAACTTAATGTAGCCCTTCCTTCATTAACAAGAATATTTGATAAGTACTCACTTTTCATTAGTTGAAAACAAAGAGAAGCTCTAAGTATACTATTATAACTAACAAATATTAAAAGATATGTTAATAATTCTAAATAATGATAATAGCTAAAATATTCATCCTGGAAGTTCATACAAACTTTAGCTGCTTATCAGTTTTGTTTATTTAAATATATTATATACATATATGTAAAGATGAGTGCTGCTTAACCAAATATCTTAGAATAAGATTCAATTCAGACATACCAATTTTTGAAGATAACAGATTTTTGGCAAAGATCCAAAAATTGTTTAATGTTATAAAAGATATGATTCTATTACTGCATAAATTTTACTTAATACTATCCATCTTCGGCAAGTAGCTTTGTGCTATTAAGTGTAGGTGCTTCCTTACAGATCAGGCACTGAAGTCAGTGTATTGAAGAACCATTGGCCTGGAAATAGGGAAATGACCACAGTGCTACTAGTAAAAGGCAGAGAAACAAGCAAGCACATTCTGTCAAAATATTCTATCAGTTTCTAAGGCACTAGGAAAGATTTGATGTAGGGAAATGAAAAGTTACTTTCTTACTACAACAGGTGCTAGTAGAAGTAGCCAGTAAAGCTGTGGTGGTTGAAAAAAATGACTTGGATGATAATGGAACATTGCTATAAGGAAACTGCTCTAGATTTAAGGTCAACATAGGCTTTAAATTGTTGATGGTTACTCTTCTCTTGCTTCCATTCAATCTTTCACTGCCAACTACTTTTTTAAAATTAAGCCTAATTAGTATACAAAAATAAAAAAATTAAAATTGTGAAATCTCGCCTAATTTTTGTTAAAATCTTTTGAAACTGTGAATATTTATTGCATTTTTTGTTCTCTTTCTAACAATATAAGAATTTTTTCACAACTTTTTGTTATGTATAATTGAAAAACTTTTTGTTATGTATAATTGAAAAACTTTTTGTTATGTATAATGATTGAAAAAAAAATGATTTTTTTTATACAAAATTTTAGCCATCCAATGAAATAGTTATTATTAGATAGGGATAAGTCCTCTGAAGAAAATGAGCCATGAATGAAGAAATTCAGCCAAAATTTTCAGAAATTATTTATAAAAAACCAGAAGTTACATAAATTTTGTTGAATGTAGTTGCATCATATAATTATTAAAAAATTACATGAATTTATTGAAATATTATCATTTTTATTAATATTTCATATTTATTAATTTGTTCATGCTTCATTTACAAAATTTTTCACAGTACTTTTTATAAATTTTTTTATTTATATCAAAAATCCTAACATATATGAAAATGGAGTCATCTCATACATAATTAGTAATAATAAATTTTGTTTCTCTAATTGGACTGCAGACTGTTTATTGTAACTCAGCATCCATTGCCACATATCCATATCCAAATCCATATCAGGCTTGGCTTCAATTTCCTAGGATGTGAGTGACTCATGCTTCATTTACAAAATTTTTCACAGTACTTTTTATAAATTTTTTTATTTATATCAAAAATCCTAACTTATATGAAAATGGAGTCATCTCATACATAATTAGTAATAATAAATTTTGTTTCTCTAATTGGACTGCAGATTGTTTATTGTTACTCAGCATCCATTGCCACATATCCATATCCATATCCAAATCCATATCAGGCTTGGCTTCAATTTCCTAGGATGTGAGTGACTGCTGTAAAGCAATAAAACTATCATACCCTTTTAACTTGTCTGAGAATGTTTGTTTTTTTTTTTTTGTGATTTTTCTCCTAAATTTCAGTGAATTTGAAACAAAAAATGAATGATTCTTAATCATTCATTTTTTGTTTATATATATATTTTATATTATTATTGTATATATTTTAGTTTATTTTAACAGAATTCACTAATATTTTATTATTACCTGCAATATTTTTTAATTTTCAGCATTTTATAGCTCATTTTATGAAAAATTCAATGTTTTCTAAAAATTTCAAAAATAATATTTATTGAATCACATAATTGAGATAACTTTGCTAGATTAGACTATAAAGTCAACAGGATGAGATAAAAAAAATCCAAATTCTATCAAGCCATTCAAATATAAACAATATTTGTTTACATATACAGGTAGGCCTCGATTAATGCGAATAATTGGTTCCATGAATTTTTCGCACTATTCGAATTTGCACTATTCAAAGTATTAACTATATGTAAAATTTGGTAATTGGTTCTTGCTTTGTGAGATTCCAGCCATTAGCTAACCTCCTGATGAATAACCACAATACTAACTGTTTAAGAAATATTTAATAACCACAATACAAACTTAAGACTAACTGTTTAAGAAATATTTATTTTCATATTTTATATTGTTGTTCATCATCTAAATTAATAACTTACCAGGAATTGCATTTCATACCATCATCAAACCAACTGCCAAATCGAAAGTGGAAGTGGAGCACTGCTTTTATGTCGCTTAATCACATTCATTTTTTGCTCTAGCGTAATCACTAACCTCTTCTTTTTTTCATTTCCTGTTTTATTTGCTTGCTTTTCTTGCTTTCTTCCAATTCTTTGCTTCTTGCTTTCTTCCAATTCAATACTTTTTAAAAGAGAAAATTCTGTACTATACTGTATGTATACGAATTAACTTTTTGCCTCGCAAACTTGTATTTATTCATTTTAAACAGTTTTAAAGACATCAATAAAATTCCAGATATCGAGAGTTGACTATATTTGCAATTTTGTAGCCTATTCATTATCTACAGGGGCGAAATGTGCTGGGGGCGAAAAGTGCAGGGGCGAAAATGGCTGGGGGCGATTTTTCTGGACCCCTTATGTTTATGTGGAGCTTAATGTCCTGGGGGCGAAACGTGCTCGGGGCGAAATGTAAGGGGCGATTTTTCTGGACCCCTTATGTTTATGTGGAGCTTAAACAGAAATTGAAAGTAACCTGAAACATAACTTTGCTGTTTCTGTTTATGTTATCAGTTTCAGTTTTCTGGTATAGTGGATTCCAGGCCTAAATTCCAGTCACACTACGTATAAAAATTTTATACCAACGAAAAATTCAAAAGTAAAATAAAAACTATTTAATAAAATAATGCAATTTTATGGCCAATCAAATTATTAAATATCCCTTAGATTATAAAAACAGTCAAAATGCGTATCGATCAGATTTCACTAGGAGACGTGTGCATATTAGAAACTTGTTCTTTTAAACGCATTTTATTAGGTGGGAATGAAGCGTCGATCGAATTTTTGTGCACTCATCCTTGGAGTATTAATTTTATTTTTTGTAAATTAGTTTTTTAATGCGCATTTTTCCAGTGAAGATCAGTTAGCATTCATTTCTTTCATAAATACTACTACCGCCCGCCAATATGTTAAATTTTACCACATTAGTATTTATCGTAACGTAATTATATATTATATAATAATACACTGTCTAAAGATATTAAGTTTACGATGATACTTTATGAGATAATTATTTATTTATCCAGTCTTTCATTCATTTTAATTTAAAGACTTATGAGCTTCATTTTAAACCACGAGACGTTTTGAAAGAGAATTCCTACTTCGATATTGTACTGGGCTATTCTAAATATCAAATAGTACCTATTCAACGACCACCGATGAAGGAGGAAGCCATCCCCTTTCTGTTTTCAATTTTGCTTTTTTTAGCCCCTTTCTGTTTTATTCCTAAACATCTGATAAAACAAATATTTATATTGGAGATCCTTCCAAAAGAAAGTGAGATGGACGAAATTTAGCTCGGTCTTTTTAGACTATAAAGAAAGAATCGTGGTAGGAAAAGGATTTGGTAACAAGTGCCAGTGTGTTTACGATGTAGAGTATTTTTCATAGTTGAAATATGTTGTCCAAATTCTCCCTGTGAAATCCATTAATGCACAAATGTTACAAACACAAAAAAAGATTATTTTAGGATTAAAAAATATCGGTTATCATGATGTGTCATCACTGATAACCATTACATCGATAGGAAGTATATCTCATATTTTATATCTTCTTCCCGGTCAAGTATTGTCCGAATCAGTTATATTCAACACGCCTTTTTTATTTAATTCTGTGCATAGTTTTAAATATATCCGTAATAACTGGCTAATGCAAAAACTTTCGAGCCAAACATTATTTTCTTAGATGAAGAAACAACTGTTGCACCGATTTCATGACTGAAAGCGCTATACGATCTCGAAGAAAACAATAATTAAAATTTTTCTTTGTGTATTAAACTGTAATATCTCACTTCAAGTGAAAGACAAAATATAAAATTAGTCATGTTGTTAGTACTCATCCAATATAAAGACCAAAATATAACTTGACGTTTCATGCAGTAATCTTAGAATTCTAAAAAGTTAGGCCTATTTTAACTTTGTGGAATATTGTTTATGTGAAAGCACTACTCAAGGGTCGGAATAATGGATATCAAAATCCTTTAACTAAAGAAATGCAATAGTATTAACTTTCTCGAAAATTTTTGAATTTGCTTTATAAGTGGAAACAATTGGCAATTAGTTAAAATTCAGAGCGATTTAACAGATGAAACACATTACGCATTGTGACTGTACTCGTATAGCACACGCCATACTCGAGATTGCAAGATATGGTAAATAGGGCCGAACACAGATTATTTTTATTTGGAATAGTTTCAAATAAACTATTTAAAACAAGGATTTGATGGCTTTAAGAATCATGGTAGTATATTTCTTTTCGGTTAGGTATCGAAAATATAAAAAGTAAGATTACAGAATTTTGTTATCATTAAAATTACAGTCTAATAGTTGCGGCATCATAATAGTAGAAAATTTTAATTTACAATCAGAAATTTGATAGCTGAAAAGTGTAATTATTTATTTAACATTTATGTGACAGACAATGCATATATCTGTCAAAAGAAGTTTCCACATAATGAATGTAAAAATTAACAATTCAAAATCCATTGACAGGAATGAGTGCATAAGTTTTGATTGAAAAAATGGACAGAGGAAAACTTTCATATCTTTGTAAAGATATGATTGATGTACCGTATCTTATTGTTTTGTTATCTAGAAAAAAATCATTTTTTCCAAAACAATTGACGATATTTTCTCGAAATCAGATTATCACAGGATTGTTATCTGTTCGGCGATATTGTTCGTTTTAGAAGATATTCCATAGTTTATGATTCTCATCAAAGTTGCAATGTATTAATTTGTATTATAAATGCAACTGTAAATATCTTTCAAAATAACTACTCTAAGAAATTAAAACGATCGTTCTTCGAATAGGAAAAAATTGTCGCAAATTAAAACCTTTCCGAAAATATTTGCCCCGCTTTATTTATTACTTGCAAACACCTTTTGAAATTTTTCGCATATTGTGATAAAATAAATTGCCAATGTATTTTTTACAATAACAATAAATGTGGTAGTTATGACTAATATATACAGTATATATATATATATATATATAATTACGTAAATTTTAAATAATTTATAATTGCTTCCAATAATCGCCAAGTATCACCGTTTTCCGGTCTTCCAATGAGCTCCACCATATATCAAGTGACGATCGAGTAACGTTACACATTGTGGGTAGGTAACCATCATAGAACGAGAGGTAACGTCACATAACCATCACTTCATACAGTTGATGGCGTCATCGTGCCATAATAGGATGGTTAAATCAACGTTAATGTTGGGCACAAAAAGCTAATGAATAAAAATAAATTAATATACTGTACGATGAGATGATAAGTTGACAATGAATCATGTAGAATTATCTATAAAGTGTATAATTTCATTTAAAACTATTTAAAATTTTTTTATTACCAACCAAGGTTCCAACGTTATGATGGAGCGAATTATCACATAGACTGTATTATGCAGTATTCGAAATCCACGTGTAACGCCGGATATCCTGCTACTAAGCTTATATAAGCCAATAAATTTATAGAATATATAAAACGGCAACCTGTTTGAATTCTTACTTCGTTTCCCTAAAAATAAAACCGAAGTAAAACGGAATATTTTACTATTTAATCTGATATTTTTCTTTATACAATATTATACAAATTTAATCCTGTAAATCATTTTGTTGTTTGCTTTTCTTTTCTTTCCAAGTGTTTTAACGAAAAATAATAGGCACCACCATCGTAAAAAGTTTCCATAAGTTGTTGGTAACGCCCATCACCAGTTTCCCGGTGAATTAGACATAGGCCAAAGTGTTTTAGTCGCGTGACAATAGTGTATTAGTCTGACATATTGTCGCAATTATACCGGATGTTTTCAAACACGCTATATTCCCATAATTATCCTTAACTGCATGATCAGATTTAAGTAAAACTCCAGTTCTATAGTTTGTTCATCCAAACTGGAATACTGGATAAATCGAAAAGAACAGATTTTAGGGATTTCCAGCTACTTAGCGATTGCGTCACTAGCTAAGATGCAGATAGACCAGTGGTTCTCAACTTTTCCCCCGGGCCACATACATTTGTTTGCTACGTTAAGCGGGCCGCAACACGCTATATCAGTAGTTAGTGTCAAGTGAAAAAGTCTGACTTCTAAAAAATCGCCTACAAAAATGTCGAATTCTAAATTCGTGAATGCCATGTACAATAATTTATAATAATTATAAATTATTGTACATGGTTATAACTGTGATGATGATGATGCTTAAGTTAATACATAAATAAATATAGTATACCGTATACTTTATGTATATACATAAAGTATATACTTTATGTATGTACTTTATGTATACACTATATAAATATATATACACAAGGTGTTTTCTAGTACCCGTACCACCCTTTTTTCTCGGAAACGCGATGAGATAGGAAGTAGGGGAAAAATTTTGATTACCAAAGTATATCCGAAGAATCGAATGGGAATGATAAAAATTTTGTTGGCCCATCGGAAGTAGGTGTGCCCTACTTCCGATGGGGATGGATCAACTATGAAATCTCCTATGGAAACCAATGCCGATTTTGGCATAATTGGATAGAACTGTGAAAACAAACAACTTCTGTTTTGAAAGTTTTTTTTAAATATCATCTACGGATTGTGAGATATCACAAAAAAGATGCTGCCACATGTGAAAAGCACTTCAAATTTTTGGCTTGGAAAGCCTAGGCCCAGCGGTTGTAAGAATTCACAACACCGCATGTACCGTCGATAGAGCTAGTCAAGCAGTAAGAAGAATAAAAATCAGACAGAGGGCATCTGTGTACATTGGCAAACATTATTGAAGAGCAAAGATCAGTATTATGTAGATTCTGGTACTCGGTAGTAGCATTCGAACCTCAGGTGTGACAAGTCTTTCGCCATCAGTGTTCAGCATGGAGTCATACTCAAGAACAAGGGTTTTTGGACTCGTTTCAGCCCTTTATGAGCACCATGGATGTCAGATTCTTCCTTTTATTATTGCTTAAATAGCCCTATCGGCGGTACATGCGGCGGCATCTTTTTTGTGATATCTCACAATCCATAAGTGATACAGTGGTGTCTCGCAATGTCGAATTGAGAAACTGTCGAATTGCGGGACAATATTTTCCATATTTGTCGACTTGCGGGACAATATTTCCCATATAAGATTATGTAAAATAGATTAATTCGTTGTTGGACCCCCATCTCACTCCCCTAACTAGTGAGTGAGAGAGATACAATATATTATTTAACTGTCGAATTGCAGGCATTTCCCATATAAGAAGACTATGTAAAATAGATTAATTCGTTATCGCCCATCCCACTCCCCTGACTGGTGAGGTAAGACAGATAAACTATATTTGTTACTTTATTATATGTGTTTTACTATTGTATAACACACTAAATTACAAAATTCACTAATTTATATACAACACACACAATTTATTAGCCCTTGGTTGTTGGAATGATGCTATTTTATACACAAAACACAATTTATTAGCCCTTAAATGTTGGAATACTATTTTATACACAACACATAATTTATTAGCCCTTGGATGTTGGATTGAAGATATGTGTTTTACTATTGTATAACACACTAAATTATAAAATACACTATTATGTGTTTTACTATTGTATAACACACTAAATTACAAAATACACTATTCACACATAATTTATTAGCCCTTAGATGTTGGAATGAAGTCTTCCAGCAGACTACACAATTTATTATTGGATGTTGGAATGAAGTCTTCCAGCAGACACCTAACAAACTAAATTACAAAATACACTATTTTATACACATCACACAATTTATTACTAAATTACAAAATACACTATTTTATACGACACACAATTTATTAGCCCTTGGATGTTGGAATGAAGTCTTCCAGCAGGAGACTATTTTATACACAACACAATTTATTAGCCCTTGGATGTTAGAATGAAGTCTTCCAGCAGACGCCCTAGCACCCATAATCTTCTCTCTCTATTGCAAAACATTGCCACAGTTGTCTATTTATTAGCCCTTGGATGTTGGAATGAAGTCTTCCAGCAGACATCCTAACCCATAATCTTCTGTCTCTGTTGCAAAACGTTGCTACAGTTGTCCTAGGATCTTCTGTGTTGCAAAACGTTACTACAGTTGTCCTAAAAACGCCATACTCCATGGATGTTGGAATGAAGTCTTCCAGCAGACACCCTAGCACCCATAATCCGTGTTGCAAAACGTTACCACAGTTGTCCTAGAAACGTCATACTCGAGTTACATTTAAATTGTTCTCCACAGTTGTCCTAGAAATGCCATACTTGAGTTTGGAATGAAGCTATTTTATATACAACACAATTTATTAGCCCTTGGATGTTGGAATGAAGTCTTCCAGCAGAGACTATTTTATACACAACACAATTTATTAGCCCTTGGATGTTAGAATGAAGTCTTCCAGCAGACGCCCTAGCACCCATAATCTTCTCTCTCTGTGGCAAAACGTGCCACAGTTATTCTAGGAACGCCAAATTCGAGTTATATTTTAATTGTTCTACCTTTCTGCACTTTATCTACAATTTTTATTCTTCGTCTCTTCCCTCAATCAAGTGTTTTTCTTTTCGGCCGTTGGTCAGTTCTCTTTGAACTCATCCTTACATTTCATTAAAAAAAATAATAATAAATACAAATTTTCTACTTTCTGGAAAATGTAAAATTGAAAATTAACACAAACAACACGGGATAACACCAAAGTAGCCCAAAAAGAACTGACAAATAGCGAATGTCATCACATAATTCCATGCATGCGCATGCGCCAACCCGCGAAACTCCAATGTCGAATTGCGGAACGTCGAATTGCGAGACACCACTGTATTAAAAAACTTTCAAAACAAAAGTTGTTTGTTTTTCACAGTTTCTCCAATTATGCCAAAATCGGCATTGGTTTCCATTGGAGATTTCATAGTTGATCCCTTGCGCCCCTACTTCCGATGGGCCCACAAAATTTTTATCATGCTCATTCGATTCTTCGGATATACTTTGACAATCAAAATTTTTCCCCTACTTCTTATCTCATCGCGTTTCCGAGAAAAAAGAGTGGTACGGGTGCTAGAAAACACCTTGTGTATATACATACTATATTTATTTATTAACTTTAGCATCATCGTCGTCATCATCACAGTTATGTTAGAACCATGTACAATTATAAATTATTGTTAATAACAATTCTGTGTCAATTTCTGTACCTTCTTTAACAGTTTCATCAGAGTTTATACTTTCAAAAACTTTTATGCTATTTTCTTAGGAATTTACCATAATAAGCAATTCTCTTTAATAAGTTCTACAGAGCATCTATCTTCTGTCCATTTATTCATTATAGAGAATATGTATTTTATAAACTATGAAGTTGGTACAGTTATTTAAAATACTGTAGACGATATAAATTTGAAATACAAGTATTTTCTGATAGTACATTTTAGAAAATAATACAGCATCAGTCAGATGTACAGATTTTTGGCAATAAGATGAATTCTCAGAATGTTTTAAATTTCATTGATGAAAACACTTTTCTCAGAAAGCTTGTCCATGTTTGAATTGGTTTGGTAATTATTATTCTAATTATAAATCGTTCGGTGAGACGCTAGGATGACATTTATTGTCGATTAAAAGTTCCGATTTGTTTCTTAGGAAATTGTTCTGTATGTCACCGTTGTCAGGTAACCAGGGTGGTCAACATTAACACTTTGGAGATGACTGAATATATCTAGTCACCGTACAGTCCGTTTTTCTGGCGTCGATTTCCCAACCGACAGCCGTTACAAATTATATTTAGGGGCTAGAATTTGGTAAAAACTGTCTATACTTTGTCTGATTTGGAAGACACTTAAAGGCAATTTATTTCGCGCTCCGCTACAGTTTCCGACGTTTTATTTCTTCCGTTAAAATTCTAACTTCTATCCAGGGAGAGTTTTGTTTTGGACAAGCAGCGGTGGCAAATTGCGTTAGGAAAGCACTATATCACCACCAGCAATACCATTGAAAGCTTTCCGAGAGGAAAATATTTTTACTTTTAAAAGTTAGGTTAGCTCTACCTTCTCGTACACATTTATTTCGCCATCATCTGTTGTTTTGATTTTGTCACTTTCTATGGGTGGATGGAAAAGCTTTGGTCGATATAACTAACGGAAAGGAAATTTGGTTGGTGACATTTCCCGACTGTTTCCGGAAGGAAAGGATATAATAACAGCTTTCTAATGTCTATCTTCTTATCTTAGTGGAAAGTAATAGACGATTTTTTGCTATTTTTTAACTCCTCTTTCCAATCAATGGTTACTAAGGGGCAGGACCAGTTCCAACCACGGATGGTGAAGGACGATGATGGCTGAGCCGAATCCAGAACCCCGAAAAACTTTTTCGTAAGATGGCGGACCCGGGACGCGAACCCATTCCTCCTGCGTGGCACGCCAATACGTTACTAAGTGGCCATCCGGCTGCGGTAATAGACGGTTAAGAAGCTGCGTTAAGGCTGGTTCACAGTACAGCGAGTGCGCGAGAGATGTGCGTTTAAACGCGAAGATCACCATGACAACGGTAGTGACCTCGTTAGCGCGCGACTCTGCCGAATAAACTGGCGCGCTAAACGCATGCGTCTATACACCCCGAGTGAACCAATAGAAATCGGACTTTCAGTTCCGCTTCAATTTTAGTCTTTCAGGCTGCGTTTACTTCTGAACTAATTTTGCAACCTCTAGCACAGCCGGAAGTAACGAATTAGCACGCAGTTAGCTTGTCTTAGCGTGTGTCAAAAGTAAACGCAATTCAGACATGGCAGTTTCCAATGTTGTTAAGGCTGGTATTGCAACAGTGCTATTAAAAATAAATAATATTTATTCTGAGTCGGAAGAGGCTGAATTAATGTGTTAGTGGCAATTAGAAGAATGGAAGATGATTTTAAAGTAAAACGAAGACATATTGAAAAAGTAGGAAACTGTGGAAGTAATTGTGTAGTCCATCTGATTTCAAGCAGCATTTCAGATTGACAAAGGCATTGTTTGAAATTTTAATAAATAAATTATATCAATTTTTACAAACAAAAAATGTAAGTGATCCGGCAGACCACCGATATTACCTGAAAAACAATTACTTTTCTGCTTATGGACGATGACGAATCAAGAATCATTCAGGTAATAATAATGTATTTAGTATGATGTTAAATCAGATATGCCTGTTATATATAAATACGAATAACCAAACAATTCAAATACGAAATTTTTAATACTGAATAATTTCAACATAATATAAAAATAATTTTGCATATATAGATAATTCGAAATTTGATTTATGATGATGATAAATTTTAAGTTATTGTAATTAAAGGATAGATAATAGTAAAATTATTTCAATACATTTATTTGATATTAAATACCGCAATTAAAATACTAAAAATTCCTAGTTTTCTGTTTCAATATTTTTAAAAATGAGGAAGTAAGCTTCTTTTAATTAAAAAAACTGGCATGTCTGGATAATTTAATAAAACAGAAAATATTCTGAAACTACTTGTGTTTCTTTTTTTGCAGAGGTATTAGTGTCGTTTCAACATATCCTGTCGCACTAGTTGGAACATTTATAATAAGGTAGTAGATGCATTACTGAAATTAAATGAAAAAGTAATTTGTTGGCCTTCCCAACAGAATGCTAAGAGTAAATAAAGTATTTTTTAGTGGAACAGGTTTTCCTGGAATTGTGGGTTGTGTTGATGGAAAACACATGGCTATCAAGGCACGTGTTTTCCAACAACACAACCCACGGCTATCAAGGCATTGTTGAGTCAACTTCCTTACTTCAACAGAAAAAAATATCATTCTGTTATTTTGCAAGCTGTTTGTAATGAAAAAATGATATTTTTGGACTGTTATGTGAGTTAAGCAGGTTCAGTTCATGATGCCTGTGTTTATCGTAGATCCTCGTTATATAATAAAGCAAGCACAAGGGAAGGATTTCCTGAGTACAGCCATATTTTGGGTGATGGAGCATATCCATTACAAGAACACCATCTGATACCATACAGGGACAGCGGAAATCTTAACTCTATGCAAATACTCTATAATAAAGTGCATTCAAAATGTAGAAATGTCATCGAAAGAGAATTGTTTCATCTTGTTGGAAGATTTCGGCGTTTAAAACACCTAGATATGTGTAAGAAGGACTTATAGTAAAATCAATTATGGGTGCATGCATTCTCCATAATTTGTGTATTGTGAATAGTGATAATGGAAGAGATGGATGACTACGATCAAAATGAAGCTGAACAATTGATTGTGCAGTCAGCATATGAAAAGTGACAAGCAGCAATAAAACGTGATGCCATTGCAAATTTAATTTATCAAAAAAGATATGAACTATAGATAGATTGCTGAAAAAATTGTACGTACTGATATTTTTTATTTATTATTTAATGTATTCAAACTGAAATAAAACAAAATCCTAACTAGCTTACAGACCTTAAAAGATTGTGGATGCAGGAGCGCTTTTGAGCTAGACTGCCCATCTTCTGCTGCAATGTGAGAGTCATGTTACAGCTGAAATCCAACCCAAAAGCACTCTTGCATCTACAATATCCTTTTAAGGTCCGTTAAGCTAGTTGTGTTATTAAATGTATTGCAAAAATTTCATGTAATATGTAAATAATACATAAATATTGAAAATTTTCAAAATGTCTTTAATATGAAAAATTCTTTTATACATGGCACATGAGATTTTGCGCTACTTTTCTTCACATAGAAAGTTACATATAGTTAAACAAAAAACACATATAACACTAAAACAGGTGAAAAAATTCACAATTTAATAATCCGATGATCCAGATATTCTAAGATTTTATTTGATAGCAATGTACTGTCCGACCATCTTAGCAGCGACCATCGACGCAAATACACGTGCGCTAACTGAACGAGTACAATGACAAAATAAGAATGACAGCTTCGGACATAGATGTTTTTAAACGCAAGATAACTGAAGTTGAATGGAAGTTTATTGTAAGGTGGAATGATAAATGATTAGTTTCGATGTTGGAAATAGTATATTTAACAGAAGTTATTGTAATGCTAAATGATTAGTTTTGACATTGGAAATAGTATATTTAACAGAATGATAAATGATTAGTTTCGATGTTGGAAATAGTATATTTAACAGAACTTTATAATATTAATTCAATAATTCCCACCCGTCATTATACCGACTGCGATCCCCTTTTGGCGTTTGGACTCATCCACTTTAGCTAGGCGCGGCTTTCGTGGACAGATAATAAATCAGTTATGATGGCTTGGTAAAGCTAAAAGATCTTTGAAATATTAAATTATGTTTATTTTTCACCAATTTATTTGATTTTGTTTCAATTACAAGGTGAAAATAAAGTGTGTATAATTAGTACATATAGTTATGTATTAGTTATCCACTCACAGTTAGTACATATAGTTATGTATAGAATAGGAATTCTGAATAGAATATACAAAATATTTTTGATTGCTATAATTTTTCCAACAATTTATCAAGAACTGAATATAGTTTTTTTTCTTCTGCTTTCTCTTTCCTTCTTTCTTCAATTTGGTTTACTAATGTAGCAATCCACTCTGGAGTTTTCTCTTTCTTTATCTTTTTAGGTAGTTTGCTGATTGTGATTGAAGTGGTGGAGTTAACAGATTTTGATTGTGGAATGTTATTTAATACTTTCAATTTTTCACTTCTGTCATAAGTGGCAAGTAGATTTACTTCAGGGTTTTTCCCTATTACATCCTCCATAATACTGAAATATTCCTAGTATTTTCTATCATTACCTGATTTATTGTTACGATTATTTATCTTTTTGAATGTTTTCTTTAATTCTTTCCATTTAGTATCTATTTGTTGTGGAGTAACGTTTAATCTTCCATCAGCATTTAATTTTTCTGCTAACATTGGCCATACCTATAATAGAAATGTGTGCAAAATATTCTTTGAATTTAAGATTAATAATTGCTTAAATATAATTCCAAAAGCTTATTTTAAAATATTCAAATTATCAATAAAATATTGCTAATATCATTACTATTCAGAAATATTTGGAAAAATAGCAATGCAATATAAAATACCAATAAAAGCAGTAAAAGCTAGGAATATTATGAAAATTACATATTTATATTTTTCTTGTTTTTGTGAATAGTTAGGAGAATTAAATTTTTCTTCAAAATCCTTCACCAAGGACACAAGTTGTAATATAGCCCAATGAGGACACTGGAAAGAAGTAATTATGACATCTATAATTGACACTAACATCTAATTCATTCTACATCTATAAAAAAATTATATAAATATTTACATAATCAATATATGTAATCTAATAAATGAAGTATCATTTAATTGAAGCCATTTCTTTCAGGGTAAAATACAATAGGATACCTGAATTTTTGGTAGTTGCAGAGGTTGCTGAAGAAATTAAAGGATTGTTTTCTTTGTTTAGTAGTTTTATATTCTTAATATAGGTTGATGCATAATTCCGTAGCGTTTTAAATATAGGTTTGTTAAGTTTGTTTGTTTAGAAAATTTTTAAAAATTGCTTACTTATCTTAGTAGTTTCAGTTGTTCCAGTACATAATTGCTGAATTTTCTGAATTGTTCTAATATAAGTAGAATACTGTAAAAAAAAAAAAATATATCGGTAATTAACTTTATTGTTAATAAAAATTGAATAATATTTATAATCAGGCTATAAATATTTTAGACATTTAAAGGACATATTTAAAAATATTTTGTATAATAAATTATTAGTTTTTAATCAAAAAGTTAAAATTAATAATACAGGCAATCTCTGACTTACACAGATTTATTATACAAAATATTTTTAAATATTATTAGTTTTTAATCAAAAAGTTAAAATTAATAATACAGGCAATCTCTGACTTACATAAATTCATATTTTACCTAGGATTATTTTTTAGGTAATGAACAAACCCAACCCTTGACCCATCCAATAAAAACGAAGTGTGGGACTCAGAATTGAATACAGATCCTCCAAGATTATAAATGACTGCTTTGTTATGTAACTCATGTACTTATTCTTTAATATAACTATTTTTAGTGCAGTATTAGTGTGTCACACTAATACTGGATGATATATGTTCTAACATATGTATATTTTGATTTATAGGATTATAGGGTTGCATGGAACAAAATTTGAACTTATAAACATATTTAAATGCAATAATTATTGCACTTAAATAAAATATGTTTATAAGTTTGAACTGCTATTATCGTAACATTTTCAGCGATATTCAGAATACACAATTTCATATTGTAACATTTTCAGAATACACCATCTTCAGCAATATTCAAATAACTATAGAATCTGTAGTTATAAATATTGCTGAAGATGGTGTATTTCTGAAAATGTTATAAATGTATTTTATTTATTGTAAATTCAAACTGCTACTAAGTACTATAATTTATTGAATTTTGAATTCATGGAACAATCCATCTATATAACTCAGGGACTATCTCTAATTAATTTTCTTGAAGAACTTAAATTTTATTTTATATGCACATAACCAAATTCCAAATAGCATTTTTCTATATAAGAATAAGAAATAAAGGAACTTCACAATTTTTTTCCTTACATTATCAGGTGTATCAAATTTTATATGTCAAATTTACTTATATAAATTATTAAATAATTATCATTACAAAAAACATTAAAAGCATTAAATACTATACGTATGGTTTACTTAAAAGTTAGGAGTTATGATGGTCATATTTCCTAACTTTTAAGTAAACCACAATAACAATGACGACTTTGCTATCAAGAATTAATATTGTTATAACTTCTCTAGAATAATATCATTATTATTATTATTGAGATACTATATTATATATATACATAGTGTAAAAACTGCAATACTGCATTATATATTAAATTTTAAAGATACTTTTCTAAATATTTTTCTTGGCAAAAATTTTTATGTAAAGTCGGATTTGCAATATTTAAATCAAGGATATCCTACACACAGAAGGCTTACAATATTAAATTCAACTTCATTTTTATATTAATTACCATAATTTAAACTATTTTAGAAGCATTTTATCATTTTGAATCGAACGCAATCAGTTAAAGTGTAACCAGGCTCAGCCTCAGTTGTAAACATAAAATTATATTTTTGTATCCGGCATCTTCAAATTAGATGAGGCATTATAGAGGTCAGATTTTCGTTAATTAATAGTCATTACCCGTACCGAATTTTATCTTCAGTTTTCTTAAGCAAAAAAGAATCAATAAACAAAATAAAAGAAAGTATACAATATTAAAATACCTTCGGATGTCGATAACAGGCTGCCATTTTGAATATACAGTATTTATAAACTTGTTGCCAATCGATGGTAATATGAATACAGCACTGAAAAATCAAAAAGTCAACTGAAAGCCACAGTGATATTTTTATATATTAGAAATAATTCAACAGCAGCAAATTTTCGCAGCGAATTGATGAAAGAAAATGATGATGATTTAACACAATTTTTCAAATTAAGACAATTATTGAATAACAAATCTTTTTTTTTTGCATTTTTACGCCCCTTTTCGATCAGTGAGATTATTAAGAGCGGGATCAGTTCCAATCACAGGCTGCACCTGCATCCATGGAGGGGACCGGATGGTAAAAGACGTGTAATAACCTTGGAAAAACGTTTTAGGAGATACCGGACCCGGGTCCTCTTGCGTGGCACACCAACGCGCTACTAACATCCATGGAGGGGACAGGATGGTAAAAGACGTGTAATAACCTCGAAAAAACGTTTTAGGAGATACCGGACCCGGGTCCTCTTGCGTGGCACACCAACGCGCTACTACTCGGCCATACGGGTGTGAAGACAGCACAACATTCAGTTTCAAGGTCGCGCTAAGCCACAGACGCGTCGATCGCATCTGAATAGATATTTAAAAAAAAAATATTAAAAATGTTTAATTAAAACCGAGTAAATCATTAAATCATAGAGGTTTAATAAAATCTACGATTTCATTTCTCCGTGAATAAGCAAAAATATAAAAATAAAAATAAATAAAATCGATAATCAACAAAAATATCAACATACATTTCCGCCAATACTCTTTCCGGTTCCAATACCAAAGTTGTTGTGTTGACAACCAACAGCAATACCATAGCTACGCTGAAAATTTCGTTGACATCCTATGCGCAGTTTTCTCGCTAGCCCTCCGCGAAAACCCCGACTATCCAGCACGCACACCGCCGACAACATTCAATCTCCATTTCCGCTAATAAAATTTACGATTTCATTTCTCCGTGAATAAGCAAAACTATAAAAATAAAAAAAAAATTAAATCGATAAACAACAAAAATATCAACATACATTTCCGCCAATACTCTTTCCGGTCCCAATACCAAAGTTGTTGTGTTCACAACCAACAGCAATACCACAGTTACGCTGAAAATTTCGTCGACATCCTATGCGCAGTTTTCTCGCTAGCCCCCCGCGAAAATCCCGACTATCCAGCACGCACACCGCCGACAACATTCAATCTCCATTTCCCACAATACTCTTTCTGGTCCCAATACCAAAGTTATTGTGTTCACAACCAACAGCAATACCACAGCTACGCTGAAAATTTCGTCGACATCCTATGCGCAGTTTTCTCGATAGCCCCCGCGATCACTCTTAAGGCTGGTTCCCACTAGAGCTACGTTCCGTCTCCGTCCGTCCCCGTCACTCCGTAATACTCTTTCCGGTCCCAGTACCAAAGTTGTTGTGTTCATAACCAACAGCAATACCACAGCTACGCTCATAATTTCGTTGACATCCTATGCGCAGTTTTCTCGATAGCCCCCCGCGATCACTCTTATACTTCAATATGTATTCCGCCGACAATATTGAATTTCCGATTTAGCCCACACTAAACGATTATATAACTGAAAGCATAATGACTATTGTATTTTGTAACATATACAATTCCATATCTATGCCAAAAATTGCGTGGAGATCCTATGTTAAACTACCAAATTAAATGAGTGGTATGTTTTAGTTGTGTTATATGTTGATAGATGGCAGTGCAGAAAGTTTGGTTGGTTTCATCATAGCTCCCCGCGATCACTCTTATACTTCAATATGTATTCCGCCGACAATATTGAATTTCCGATTTAGCCCACACTAAACGATTATATAACTGAAAGCATAATGACTATTGTATTTTGTAACATATACAATTCCATATCTATGCCAAAAATTGCATGGAGATTCTATGTTAAACTACCAAATTAAATGACTGGTATGTTTTAGTTGTGTTGTATGTTGATAGATGGCAGTGCAGAAAGTTCGGTTGGTTTCATCTGGGACAATGTAGAATCAAGTAAAAAAATGACAACCTAAACAAATGCAGATTTGTTATTTATATAATAATATATAATTGCAAGTCAACAGATGTTGCTAATGAGTTATCAATTTTCATGTGGCATAACTGCGTTGGTGAGGGAGGAGAAATACTGGGATTTGTTGATCAAATATAAGTTCGATGGTTAGTAAATGTTTACTCAATCTTTGAATAAGTCAACAGATGTTGCTAATTAGTTATCAATTTTCATGTGGCATAACTGCGTTGGTGAGGGAGGAGAAATAAACAATGTAGAATCAAGTAAAAAAATGACAACCTAAACAAATACAGCTTTGTTATTTATATAATAATATATAATTGCTTATTTATTATCATTTTATTGAACTACTAGGTAAAATTAATAGGGCAAGTGGTTTTACTTTGAAGCATTTAATAAATGTTAAAAATAAATCTGTTCCTATTTCGTAGTTAAATGGCTCAATAATTATTTATGAATTGCTTCTTTATACTACTTTGTTTAAATGTCCTATTAACATTATAAGTTCTAAACTTAATAAAGCTGTAAAACTTTCGTAAAATTCTTAATTTTCTTCTAGCTGATTCTGGAGTGTTTCCATTTTTTTTAAATATAAAAATCTTCATAATATGGTTATAAAAAGAGAGTTGTTAAATACTTAATCCGTTCTTACAAGGCCCTTCACCAAATACAGTAGTTTTTTCACATCAATGTCCCCCTACATCAGTGGTTCTTAAAATTATGTGATCCGAGGACCCCTTCTTTTTTTTTAAATTAATGTAAAAACTTAATAAAGCTGTAAAACTATTTCGTAAAATTCTTAATTTTCTTCTAGCTGATTCTGGAGAGTTTCCATTTTTTTTAAATATAAAAATCTCCATAATATGGTTATAAAAAGAGAGTTGTTAAATACTTAATCCGTTCTTACAAGGCCCTTCACCAAATACAGTAGTTTTTTCACATCAATGTCCCCCTACATCAGTGGTTCTTAAAATTATGTGATCCGAGGACCCCTTCTTTTTTTTTAAATTAATGTAATTTATTTATTTAATTGTTACATCAATCTCGTGTTCCCAAAGAACAACATTTCTTTTGCGGACCCCATCCCAACTCTAGGCATTTTACGTCGTTCTTGAGACTTAATTCCTGGCTCAATAATCTCATAGGCAGTACGTTATAATAAATATTGGTAAAAATGTATCGCTGGTTATTTTAATAAATGGTCTTGCGCATAAAAATCACAATAATTATATAAAAATCACAGAACATAATAATAATAGGTTCATGTTTTATTTATTGCCTTAAAAATATATTATTTATTGCTCCGCGCTTCTTGCTTTTTCATTGTCTTCTTGAACTGTTTGCAACCATTTTTTATAATTTCGCATTGCCCCGGTAATGGCTAAGCGAACCCCTGGGGGTCCGCGGACCACAGTTTAAGAACTACATGATCCCTAAGAAATAAGGAAACTATCCAAGTACTGTACATCGAGCACAGGTCAAATCAGTTGCCCTACATGATCCCTAAGAAGTAAGGAAACTATCCAAGTACTGTACATCGAGCACAGTTCAACTATGAAATTTGTATTAAATTACAGTCCTTTAATAATTATTGTATTTTAAAATTATAATTGTTTATGATCTTGTGTTTTTATCACTGAATATCTGTAACTATTGTTAGAGATACATATAATTTGTGGTATTATTGTTTTCATTATTGTTGTTTTTATATTATTGTTCGTTCTATACCATGATTTATATAGTAACAAATAATAATAAACTTAATAATTTTAATGTATGTACTAAAATATATTCCAGTTTACATTATCGAATAATTCCATTGTAACAGTCCTCTTGCTGCAACGTGCACCTAACGTCAAGTCATTGCTTATGTTGTTATTTCTGTCATTCTTCCCTGCATTCTCCTCATTCCTTTTCTTTCGCTGGCAGTAGCGGTGGGTGTGGGAGCGTTGGCGAGGGGATTGTCGTAATCTGTGGTGACTGGTGAGGGACAGTCATTCTCACGCCGTTACACTAAACGTTCAGTAGCACTCAAAGCGGTTATATAGATAAGCGTGGAAGGTCTTATCGGGTAGATTTCGCTTAGACATTCAGCGACCTCTCGCGAACGGGGTTATGAAACACTAAGAAAATCCGAGCATGCGCCAAATTTGAATATCCGTGGCTGCGCGGCAGGTAAAAAAGCCGTTATATAGTTGACGAGTAATTTGCATCGTGTGCTTATTACAATCATTAGTTTGGAATCAGTTATTCAAAACTTGTATTACAAAGGTTGTCATTGCTTTTACTACAATGGAACCTAAAAAAATCTACTTACTGTACCTTTGAAGGATGTGAAAATAATTCATCTATTAAAAGGATGTACCGGTTTCCTAGAGATCCTAACAGGTTTGTATGAAGTTGAATAAATTTTAATTAGTTTACCTTAGTCTTATAGAAACCAAAAATACGTAATAATTTATCCAAACTTCATACAAACCTGTTAGGATCTTTAGGAAATCGGTACATCCTTTTAATAGATGAATTATTTAAAATAAATACAAGAACAATTTATTCATAATTTTGTTAATTCAAATACATTTGTTAAAATTTTTTAAATATTGATTTCAATAATAATTTTATTATTGAAATCAATATTTAAAAACTATATCAAACGTGTTATAAGATTTTCGTTAATTAAATTATTCGTTACGTTCATTCAAATCAATTTTTGTAAACACGAAAATTCAAAATGCTGCTTACATAGTAAACTGGTTAGGAAAATACGGGAG
>AYEL01062937.1:0-12802 GCA_000484575.1 Olivierus martensii
CAAAACCATTTCATTAGTAGACAAATCAGTTGTTTAAACCGCCAAAACAATCGAATGGCAAGGTCAACCAACACAAATAGAAACATTAGAGAAGATGACAATTAAGTAATTTATCTATTAACATTTATTAGACTGTAATCTCGACCCTGTGACTATTCACATCCCTGTTTTCAAAATGAGCTATTCCAAAACTTTAAATGGATTTTTACAAAATAACCGTTTAAAATAGGAGAAGACTGGAGAGCCATAACCTCAACATTGCGGAAGAAGAAGAACAGTTTAAACCGTTTTTTATAAATCAACTGTTGTGAATATCGTTGCAGTTTCTTAATCGGAAAAATGTCAAAAACAACATTAGATTTTCACGAAATGATTTTAATTTGTGAATATAAAAATAAAAATCCTTTGCTACTCAGCAATTTATTTCTGATCACCTTTAATTAAATGAAACAATGTCCATCTAGTCTATACATGTTTTCTCACATGTTACCATTAACCCTCCATAATTCTAGTCCCTACACATGTTTTGTTTTTAATTAAATGAAACAATGTCATTCTAGTCTATACATGTTTTCTCAAAGTGTTACCATAAGCCGCCACAAACCGCCACCCTCCTAGATCGGAAGAGCGGTTCAGCAGGAATGCCGAGACTACATGTTACCATAAACCCTCCATAAACCGCCACCCTCCTTTACCGCCAGGAATTTCGAACCGATGGAGGCGGCTTAAAGAGGTTTGACTGTATCTAATACATGGCGGCTTAAAGAAGGTTTGACTGTATTAAATATAATTAATGTTTAGTAACCTAACATTTTTTATAATTTCTTAAATGGAAAGTCTCAGTATTCATTTATTACATTTATTCCGTACAGAAATTTTGTAAAACTGAAAAAATATTACCAATAATATAAAAATATTAGTTAATTCTGTAAAATAAACAATATTGTATATTTGTTCATTTATTGCTTTATTTTTACCAATAATTAAGTAAAATATGAGAAAATCGAAACATAAACACCCTCAGGCTATTTAAAAGTACGTGGCACTTTTATTGCTTTATGATGGCCAGTTGTTTCACAGGGAATTGTAGTCAAGCCTGCTTTACTGTGCTGCATATGGTATTGGGTGCAGTGTGTCACCAAAGCTTCTGCAGGCCAATTAAAGTAAAATAGACAAAATTATAAGTTTTTGTATGAGAGTGGGTGATTTTCGTATATGTTGGGTTGTTTTATATAAATTCAAAAATTTATGAAAAATTAAAATTAAAAATTATTGATATGAAAGAAAAACATATCAATAATTGTATTTTATTAATGCGGCGCTGTGTAAGTGGCGTCTATGGGACTCTGAGCCATCTATTCCGATCAAACTTTTTCTTTTTCTTTATAAGCAATGTTATTTAATGTAGAAGCATAAATTTGTTATTTTCTATATTTTTGAATTTTGTAATCTTCAAACCTTTTGTAACGTGTTCTATCACAGTTTAAATTTGTCTTTGTTCTTATAATGTACTGTTGGTATTCTTTTATAATTCTTAGTAGCACTGATGAGGGACTATTATAGTCCGAAAACGTTATGCTAAAATAAAAAAAATATATATACTTGCTAATGAGCTGTGATTTATCTACTTTCGTATTAAGCAAGTAGTTTCTATAATTTTTGAACTTTTGTATATCCATGTTCATAGAGTACTAACTGCCTAAACTCCTATTAAGACGTATAATGATAAAAGCACTACACGCAGTAGAGAAACACATTCAAAAAAACTTTAACGAACAAATGTTTTCGACTATTTAAAGCCATCTTCATGAAGATGGCTTTAAATAGTCGAAGACTTTAACGAACATTTGTTCGTTAAAGTTTTTTTGAATGTGTTTCTCTACTGCTTGTAGTGCTTTTATCATTATACGTCTTAATGGAGATATAGTTTTAATTTCTTTTTTATACCAGTTTTACATTATTTTAATAAATTATCTAAATATATTTTTTCAAAAATAATTTATCTTTTGCATACCACCTAAAAGACCATCATGTACCACCAGTGGTGTACCATAGGTTGAGAATCACTGCTGTACAGTATACATAATCTTTAACTTTTATATAATATTCAATTATTAGAATTATTAATTAAGATATATAATAATTTATAAATGATGAAAAAATAATAAAAATTATCAGTCATGTTAATCTTTCAATAAATTATTTCCTCAACATTGATCCAAATATGTATTGCAGGTTAAGATTTGGATGATAATTACAAAACTCCTTATCTCAATATGAAGAGATTTACAAGGAATTATGTAAAAGTAAAAAGCAAACACTGATAGATAACAGATTTTATTAAGCTGAATCTGAAAGTTTCTTTAGAAAATGAATTAAAAAAGAATATAAGATAGAAGAAATTGTCATAGAAACGATAACTTTGAACTGAGAAAGATGATTGTTTTGATATTAACAAGAGAAGATATGGAATAAACTTGTTTTCATATATTTTACATTTTATTCTTAAATTTTTGTTATATATCTGCATAAAATTAGTTTTAATTTATTTTAAATGAAATGCAAATTGTTTAATTAAATGTTACAAGAACTATCCCTTGGTTTTTTATATAAATGTTAATCTCAATTTACACAATGTTGATTTACTTTTGCAGAACCAATCTGCTATGAAAATCGAGGGTGTATATGATTCTACATAAATTAATATTTTTGTACATGTTTAAATATCAAATACTGTACAAATACAATTGTTCATATTTAAATAAATAAATTCAAAAATATAAATTTATTGGGTGCTTACAAATAAGATCAGATATGTATAGACCAATCTTTTTTAGTGATTAAACATGGCAGACACTATTATACATATCATCAGTTAATATTAAATGGAAATGTAACAATCTACATATTGATATTTCTTATCATTTAGAAAATATATGATTATTATTTTCACACAAGCATGCACAGGTTTTTCTTGAATTACAAAGTTATTGACTTAAGCTGGCGATGTAATCAGTAAATTTTGCAATTAGTTAACACAGTTCATATAAAAAAGAGTTGATATTCAATGATCTGATTTATTAAAAGTATTCTTTTATGACTGTTTCCTATAGTTTTCTGTTTAATTATTAAAATATATGTTTTAATTACACAAATTTATGATGATGATGATATGAAAAAATTAAATAAATATTTTGAATAAAAAATTAAAAAAAAATTATGTTAAATTTATTATTATGATAATGCATAGTGTAATAATAAATATTGGTAATGGACAATCCATAAATTTAAGATATTTCTGAACTTTTGATTGTTTCAAGTTACAAACTCAAGGTTTATACCCTAGGTTTATACTCAAAACAATCAGAAGTTCAGAAATATCCTAAATTTATGGATTGCCCACTACTGATATTTTTTAGAATATCTAAATTTATGGACTGCCCACTACTGATATTTATTTGAATATATATATCGGAAAAATCGTGAATTGTTGTTTTTTTATGTTTATTGTTTTATAGAAATTTAATTTTTTTATGTTTCTAATATGCATTATTTCAATAAATTTATGTAACGTTTTAATTAATTATATGACATAACTAAATTAATGAAAGTTTGTATAATACTTCATTTTTTTTTATCAAATACTTTTTAAAACTATGATCTGATTTTCTTCATAAGTTATTTTATTCAGAAGGCTTGCCACTATCCAAAAATAAATATTTCATTGGATGGCTAAGATTTCATACAAAAAAATCATTTTTTTTTCTTTGATCGTATAAGGAACGAAAAATTGTGAAAGAAATAAAATTTGTAAAAATTTCATAACATTTCAATGAAAATTAAACAAGATTTCACAATATGAATTTTTTGTATTTTAATTAGGTTTATTTTGAAATATCTCACAGATGTCAACAGATTAAAAATATCACAAGAATCTGAATTAGGGAAGTTGTGTTGTTGTGATTTATATAAATAAATAAAAATTTCAAATATTTATTCAAAACTATTTACAAGTAGTGTAGATACCGCAATGGAAGAAAGGTAATGAAAGAATGGATTTTCAATATGTATAAATAAATCTATAAATTAATTGTTTTTATCTAATGAATATCTACAAGCAGTTTCACTGTCACCGTTTTATGAAGATATACAGCTTTAATCAGAGTCTATAGTCTCTTCCTGTTCTCTCTCTTCTGATTGATCAGATTCTTTCAATGTATTGGAAGATATAGCATCATCAATTATATCTGTATCTCTTATATCAATATAACTAATATATTTTAGATTTAGTTTTCGTTTGCTCATTTTGAAGAGAGTTGTGATTCCTCTTGACCACAAAGAAAAAGTGCAAGAGTTGAAATTGGAAATTATATGCTTGCAAAACAATAAGGTATCTGACAAGAAAATTGAAAACACAGCTGCAAACTGTAAAACAGCAGATTCTTTAAACAAGCTATTTGTACTTAGATGTTAAGCAACTATATGATGATGCTTTCTTTACAAACAACAATTAACTTTTACAAAAATGGTTCTTCTAATAAAAGTTTTCTTATATTAGAATTTGAGAAGAAAAATGTTTTTAATTATTTATACTTCTGTATAATAAAATATGAGTGTGGAAGCAATCAGAATAATTTTGAGTACAGTGGTGCCTCATAATTTGTCACTAATCCGTCGCTGAAGTAATGTCGAATTGCGGGAATAATTTGTCGTTCTTATATGGGAACATTTCCCATATAAGACTATGGAAAATAGATTAATTCGTTATTGGTTCCCATTCCACTCCCATAATAGGTGAAGTGAGAGAAATACAGTATATGATTTACTTTATTATATGTGTTTTACTATTGCATAACACACTAAATTACAAAATACACTATTTATACACAACACACAATTTATTAGCCCTTGGATGTTGGAATGAAGTTGAGACTATTTTATACACAACACAATTTATTAGCCCTTGGATGTTAGAATGAAGTCTTCCAGCAGACGACCTAGCACCCATAATCTTCTGTCTCTATTGCAAAACATTGCCACAGTTGTCCTAGGAACGTCATACTCAAGTTACATTTTAATTGTTCTACCATCTGCACTTTATCTACATTTTTTTCTTCGTCTCTTAGCTCAATTGAGTGTTCTTCTTTTCGGAATTATTTCTCTGGTGAGTTATCTTTGAACCCATCTTTACATTTCACTCAAAAAAATAATAATAATACAAGTTTTTTACTTTCTGAAAGATGTAGAATTGAAAATTAACAGAAACAACACAGGCAAACACCAAAGTAGCCCAAAAAGAACTGAAAAATAGCAAATGACATCACATAATTCCATGAACGCGCATGCGCAAACCCGCGAAACTTAAATGTCGAATTGCAAGGCACCACTGTACTAATGTATTTATGAAATTATTCTGAAAATATCCATGTAAAAATTTAATACAAAACATGTATTTATTTCATGTAATATGTTATTTAAATAGTGCAAAATATTTCAGCATATAAAATCATCAAAATTGGAAACAAGATGCAAAAGTGATCTGAATATATTTCACTCTAACTCTTAATTTATTATTATTATTTAAAAATAGTAATGCAAACAGTATTATAAATAATGGGAAATGATTAAAATTTTCAAAAAATATAAGTCATTAATTTGATAATTTTTTTCACTTTTTGCAATTTTTCAATAAATACAGGTGTATTGCCACTCTAGAAATATGATGCAAACATGTGCTGTTTTTTAAAAATAATTAATTACTGATACAAACATTTTGATTGTGTGAATAATAAAATGCAGAATTTCAAATAGCTGGATTTTTCCCCTCAAGATTTTTCAGATATTGCAAAATATTGCAAAATTGCTTTTCAAGAAAGTGCATCATGAGGGACTTAGTGATTTACTAAGTCAAAAAAAACTAATTTTTAAATTAATAAATCTCAAAAAATACTAATTTTTTGAGATTTTATTAAAACTCTTAAATATGGATATTTTTATTTTTTGCTTTTGGAATTAATATCCTATACTTTGCCATTCTCTGATTAAGATTTAATTAGCATCTGAGATTTTTATAATACAGATAGTCCTCATCTTAGGACAGTTCAGTTTCAAACCTGCCATTGTAAGTTGAAGTAGTCATAAGTTATAAATATCTAAAATTTATGGATTTCTCACTACAAATGTTTACTAGGACACTATATATGGTGTATCTTACCCCCTGTACCACCCTTTTTTCTCGGAAATGTGATGAGATAGAAAGTAGGGAGAAAAATTTTGATTACCAAAAATATATCTGTAGAATTGAATGATCACAATAAAAATTTTATGGGCCCAGTAGAAGTAGGGGCACAAGGGGTCAACTTTGAAATCTTCAATGAGAATGTATGCCGATTTGGGCATAATTGGATAGAATTGTGAAAAACATCAACTTTTGTTTTGAAAGATTTTATCAGTTATGGATTGTGAAAACAATCCGTAGCTGATATTAAAAACAAAAAAAAAAAAGTTGCCGCCACACGTATTGCCAATTGGGCTATTCAAACAATAAGAAGAAGAATTCAACAGAGGGCATCTATGTACACTACGGAACACTATTGAAACAGAAAAACAGTATTATACAGATTTAATCCAATCTGGACATTTCTGGATGACTGATTTGTTCAAAATGTTCAATTGCCAACAGTACACTTCTGATTTAATTGTTTGGTTCCTTAGTAGAATCTCAAAAAACATGACACCTTTAAAATCCCATCATACTGAGGGTAATCTTCCTCTGATGAATGTCTGCTCTCGATGTCATTTGAGGCGGATCATCACGCTGGGACCAAGACCATTTGTGCACCACATTGTTGTAAACAATCCACTTCTCATCACCAGTTATCAATTGCTTCAAAAAAGGATCATTTTCCTCAAGTTTAATGAGCGTGTTGCAGATGTTTATGCATGCCGTCAAACGAACTTCAAGTTCATGAGGAACCCAAATATCGAGCTTGCTTATGTATCCCAGCTTCTTCAGGGGGACGTGAATGGTTGAATGATGGATGTTCAGTGTTTCTGCTATCTCTCGTGTCGTGTAACGATGATTTAACTCAATTAAGGCCTTTATTTTATCATCATCAACCTTATTTGACCTTCCTGACTGAGGAGCGTTGTTGAGATCAAAGTCACCAGCACGGAATTTTGTTAACCATTGCTGGAAGTAGAGCATTGTCACTGTAAACTTTATGCAACTTTTCACAAATTTGATTTGCGTTTTTCCCTTTACAGAAGTAAAACAATAAAATATGGTGAAAATGTAAAGTTTGGTCTTCCATCTTTAACTTGTAAAATTTGTAAAAAATAAAAAAATGTATCAATTTTTTTTTAAATGAAGCTAAAACTATCAGATTTTAAATGACATAACAATAACATAGATGCGAATAACTCTAGTACTTCCAAAAATGAACAATCGCCATCTGTTACAAAAATGTGTCATAACTTTTCAGACAATATTTGAAAAATATATAATTATATTATATTTATATTATTAAAAATTTATAAATGCATATAATAGTTTTTATTTTTATAGGACTTCAGCTTCACCAAAATCCAAAGGTGAGACAGCAAATAAAACAGATAAGCATTCTAGTGAGAGTCGTCGTGGACATTCTCATTCACCTTCTCCACATAAAAAAAATGATGATGTTAGAGATAGGACTAGATCAAGATCTGCATCACCTAAGTTGAAGCGCACATCAGATGGCCATAGTAAAAGCCATGTGAGGTCTGATTCTCCTAGATCAAAACATTCATCAGATCATCACAAAACTCGTTCACATTCAAGATCACCATCAAATTTAAAACGACCAAGTGATAATCAGAAACGATCTCGTTCGAGATCAACATCTAAATCTAAACGGATAAGTGTTAATCGTAGAGCACATTCTCATTCTCGATCTGTCTCACCAAAATCAGGAAGCATTAATGTTCTGAATAGACGTTCAATAGAAACACACCAAACCAAATCGCGTTCAAGATCAGTTTCACCTAGATCAAAGCATTTTTTAGAAAATCGTCACCGTTCTCCTTCTCGTTCACCATCACCAATTAGAAGAAAACATTCAAGTACTCTCCGTCGCGGTCATTCTCGATCTCTTTCTCCTCATGGTAGAAGAATGAGTGATAATCATCGTGCAAGATCACCGCCTCGTCAGAGGAAGAGAAGAAACAGGTAGGCTTTGAAATATAGCAAGTGCTTTTCCAGTTCATTGAAATTTTGCATTTGCTGTACATTGGTTATGGTAGAATTTGGTTTTAAATATTATTATAAATTAATCTGAATATATTTCATTGATTAAGATTGTTACATATTTATATATATAAAAAAGGAATACGTAGGTTATTGGTTTTAGTGTTTATATATATTAAATGCTTTTAATATTTTATTTTTGATAAACATTAATTCAGCTAATATGAAAAAAAGATAATCTGTATGTTAGAATGAAAATAATAGTTAATGATTAAATGGTTATGCAGTCAAATTATTATAATCCATTCATTGAATATAATAATTTTTCTGTGAAAAATCCATTCTATTGTTTTTTCAGGTGCATTTTTTTAGATCTCTGTATTTTGGAAATCTTCATTAATATTAAAATTACAATTCAATAATTGAAAACAATCCTAAAATAATTTTATTTTACTCTTATTGGTTAAGTTTCATTCTCCAGAATGGATAGTATGATACTATAATGATGCACATTTAACTGTTACATAATTTCATGATTATTGATTGTTGGGTTCTCTTGTATCAATGCTAATATAGCATCTTCAATAGGTGGTATTCTTACAGAATATGCATTTCTAATGTCTACATTTGGCAGTGGTATGACACTACTTGTTCTCACATTCAGTAGTCAAGACATCAGATAGCCTGGAGATCTGGGTGATGTCATGTCAGATTTTGCTGCCTGTATACCCTTGCTATTACTAATGCTGAGCCATGACATTCCCTAACAGGAAGTACATATTGGAATACTCTTGCACATTGTACAATATAACTAAAAAACACAAAGCAATTGGAAAAGAAGTATTATCTATTGATGAGATGAAAGGAAATCATTTAACAAAGGCAGTATGAGCTTAAGCTGCTGGTATGAATTTTCTTTTCTTTCTCCAACCTTTTTATACATGATATTGCATATGTATATCTACAACTGATAGTTTAACGTATACATTCGAGGTTGGTTCCACCAACATCATATAACACTGCTGTCAGTAAATGACATTGTCAGTATAACACCAGATCATTCCACCATGATTTTCATTAGCAATGTTTGTTGACAGTGAATAATTAACTCTGTAATTGTTATTCATATTCCTGGTAAAATCCCTATTGGTTAAATTAAAGCACATAATAAGAAATGATGTCCTAACATCACATGCACAATCCAAGATGGCTACTATTTGAAATAAACAACATCGTTTAGCCTGATAATTAAAAATGATTTAGATGTGCATTTTTGCATTTTCTGAGATATATGGTTTTAGAGAGACTACTGTAATTATATGACAAAATTTTATTTATAAAAATTTTCATATTTCTTAGTTTTTTATAGATTGTAGCTCAAAATATGATTCAAATTTTACATATTTCTTAGTTTTTTATAGATTGTAGCTCAAAATATGATTCAAATTTTTTCATTCATGACTTGTTTTATTCAGTGGACATGTGGCTATCTAAAAATAGTAATTATTTGATTAGTTACTAAATAATTATATAAAAAATTGTAATGTAAACATCATCATCATCATATATTCAACAAATTATTCTAAAAAATAAAATAATTACACTCTTTAGAAAGAGATATTATGTCCTAATAACTAAGAAAAAAAATTACAAAGCATTTTAATGAAAAATAAAAGATGACAGTTCAAAAATTTATATATTGATTAGATTTGTAAACATTTATTGGCTTGTAAAAACAGGGTGAAATAGTATTTCATGACATGCATCAAGTTAAAAACATCTTTCAGAAGCTTGAATTTATGATTTAAATAAAATTTATATCAGCTTTGAAAAAGTTTTAATCAGAAATTTTGTGTGTCACAATTTTATTAATATGTCAGTTCTCATTCTTAGAATGGACATTTCTTGAAGCTATTTAAAAATAGTATATTATGGAAATTACAGTTTTTTTTCTTGAAAAATTATTTGAATTTTACTCATATAAAGTATTAATTAAAATATTAATATGCATACAAAATTTTTATAATTGTTTCATAGGATTTGGTTGTAATATTATTTGAGGGGCCATGATATTTATAATTTTATATCTGAATATTGTTACAACCAAAGCTGATTTAGACTATAACCAAATATGTTTTTTTATTACTTGATCTAATATATTTAATGCAAAATGTCAATGTTTTTAATGCTTATTTTTAAATCAAAAAAAATATCTAAATCCTACTGTAGTTTCTCTTATTTTCATTTGCAAACTACCAACAATTTATTTATGCTAAAAATTTGCTTAAATTCATTTAAGCAAATTTTTAATAATAATATTAATTATAAATTTTTATTGTAATACATCAAATGCAATATGTTGTATTTCAACTGAAATATATCTTGAAAAGTTACATATTAGTATTATAATAGAAATAATATTTATTAAGCATATACTGTATTTTTTTTAATTATATTATTTCAATTATTACGGCAGATTTTAATTTTCCAATAAACCTACTATATTCCTTGGTTATATTTTCAGTGTGATAACAATCTTTTCAATTATATTGTTACTTCATTAAAATTTATGTTTATTGTATCAGTTGTTTTTTGACAATGATGATATTACTTTTTTAAAAACGAAGTATGTTGGAAAATATTTTTTGTGAGTAATTTTCTTCCAGTAATATTGCCAATTCTAATTCAGAAGTTTAAGATGATTATTAAGATGCTTTATGAAATTTTAAGCATACCAGTTTTGATATTTTGATTAACTAAACTATTCAAAAGTGTCAAGCAATTTTATTTAACTACACAATCATTTTCAAAAATTCATAAAATTTATTTTTTTTTTTTTTAGATTTTTTTGATAATTCTTGAAACCATTTAAATAGAAATTCTATCACTTATATTTATGAACTATATAAAATAAATAATAGAAACAATATTTCAATTAAAACAAATTTATATTTATTTTCATGAAATATTAAATAAGTCATAAAAAAATAGTAATTGTTTCACTGTTTTTGAAATTCAGTTATGTCAGAATTTGCAGTTTGAAATTTAAAATATAAAACAATAAGTTGAAAAAAAATTATAAAGAGAAATTTAAAATCAAAGTGAATAAAGAAAAAGATAATTAAAAATCATCTATTGTCAAAATATAAGTAAATTCATTGATTGTTAAAAAATATCTGATATAGTGACATTTCCTAATAAATGAAAATCTTAGATTTTCATTGTGACCAATAAACTATTGCTAAAAGATTTCATCTTAATATATAGACTGTGATTAGTTTATATATCAGTAATAAAGAAAATAAATTAAACAAAAATTTGTTATAAAATTTAAGATATGTTGAAACTTTAATTGAATTCCTCTTGACAGAAATCATACTGTTCTACATCAAAAAAGAGTATAATTTTTATCTAAAAATTGGCACTTTATAAAGGAAAATTTAAAAACTATCTTTCAATTAAAGATATTTATATATTGTAGTTACTTAATTTATATGACTTATAATAAAAAATAAAAATGCGCAAAATTTAATAATATAGAATTGTAAGTTTGAAGTGTGATATAGCATTGGTAAAAGATATACAGAACAAAATATAGTAATATCAAAATTTTTCTATATCTTGAATCAAATAGTCATTTATAACTATCAGAAATTTCATTTTTTTCATGTTTATTCAGTTATTATTAAAAATAATAACTGAACAAGCATGTTACAAATTGTGATATATATACATTAGATCATGTACCATTCATTTAATCTTTTCTTCATCATTGCTAAATCTTCATCTTCTGGACTTTGGAGCATCTACATTTCATTTAACCTCTCTTTAAAAAATCAGTAATGTGAATTTGTTTGCTTTTGCATGATAAATCTTTGTAAATTTTATAGTATAGAATTAAACATTTTTTAATTTATCTTTTTAACTTTGTGTTTCTTTCAGATGAAGGGATCATAAAATATAGAAATTTCCAATAATAAATTTTTTGCATAGTGGCTAGAAAGTCAAAAGTGAGAATTCACAAAAAAGAATGGAAATGTTGAACATTATATCCAACATAACAGATTTTTCCATACAGAAGCCCAAATATACCATGTTATATGCAATTTATCACAATTTTCATATCGTATTAGAGTGAAATCTTATATAAATATCATGATAAGCAAGATATCTGCTATATTCTGTGTTAGAGTGAAACCATGTTGTAGAATGCTGTAGAATACCATGTTAAACAAGGTTGCCTATACAGTTAAAATACAATAAAATCTCAATCAGATCAAGAGATATGTTAAGAAATTCAAATTATTTAAAATCTGGATAATCTAGAAGATACATGAATTATCTATAAATACAATAAAAATTTATATACAGTTTATCTCACTATAATATACTGAGAGTAGAAAACCTGTATATTAATACATTACAGGCAGTGTGATAACACAGTCATTGGAAATTTCATATCACAAATTCAAGTATCAGTGATGTGTTGATTGTAGTTGCCTTAGAATCAATTATATATATTTTTTCCTAGTTTCAGCACACTGCATTTTTTTTTTTTTTTTATAAAATCATTGC